>JAHXMU010000370.1:870929-892477 GCA_019455685.1 Philornis downsi | reverse complement strand
TAATAAATGAATTCGCAACCAAAATGGCAACGTTCAGTTGACTAGAAAAAGAAACAAATCACAACGAGGCTGTTTTTAGAAGTAACGGAATCGAACTCCGTAAACAAATGTTCAGAACCAGAATACACTCTTTCTTCAATTTTCGGCATTTACAAGAATGAGGAAAAAAGCCAAGAAAGTTTTAAAAAGGAATGCAGTAAAATTTTAGGTATTTAAAAATGAAGGGAAATCTGAGCCGATTTGGAGCTGATAACGGATATATAAAAAATTTAAAAAAAAACCAGCAAAATCTACAATTTTGAAAAAAATGGAGAAAAAATCCCAACTAAGCCGTTTTTAAAGCCAACCTCGCAACCAAAATGACAACATTCGGTTGACTAGGAAAAGAAAAAAAAAAAAAATCACAACGAGGCTGTTTTTGGAGGTAACGGAACCGAATTCCATAATCAAATTTTCAGTACCAGAATACTGTGACTTTTCGATTTTTATTTACACTTTCAGCAGAAGTTTAAAAGCACTTCGTTAGCAGTGAAGATATTCATAGTTAGTGCTACCATAGAAGTAATAAAAAATTGATTACTTTGAAGTAAATTCTCATACTTTTGGCAGGGGTTGAGATTACTTGGCCATTACTTACAGTTTTTTTTTTCATTTTTTCTTTACAAGGCGTTCAACAATTTCCTTGCAAGGCATTTGAATGTTGCTATCTTTTTGTTTGATCTTAATTCATGCCTTCTTTATTTTTTCTTTCACCATAGAACATTAATATTTTAATCATTTTCCTTTCTGTTCTCCATTTTTTTTTTCTTTCTTATGAATGCTGCTACATTTATATATTTTTTATATAACTTTTTACTCCTAATATTTTTTTTCTTCATTCGTTTGCATAATGCAGCGTGTTTCTTTTAAACGAGACCGCGAGAGTAGAAAAAAAATCTGGACTACTTCACTTTATTTGGTGTTTGGGGCGGGGGGTATGGTGGCTCATGGAAGACCCATTTCAGTGAGATTCTATTTCGCTATGCCTCATGTTTTGTGCGCATTTCTCGAGTACTGACGATTTGCCCGTCTTGGCGTTTTACTCAAGATAAATAACTTTTCATTTGTTATCAGCCTTGATGGTGGTGGCGGCAAAGACGACGTAGGCGGTCGCCTGCTGATAGAAATGTACGCCAAGGCATTTATATACATTTCAATTTCATTCATTCATTCATTCTGCAACCATTCACCATGTTGCAGATTGCATTGTTTGCATTTTTCTTGTGCCCGCGTCAGCGTCAAGCGTCGCCATCATCATCATCATCAGCGGTTTCCTTGCCTCGCCATCATCCATCAGCCCATCTTCAGCGAGGCAGCATCATTAGTTGTTTCTATAGACCAATGATGTGATACCGCGTGGGGAGTATAATTTTTGTTATATGTATGCATAAGTATATAATGTATACCAATTTGTATATATACAAAAATTATATATTTGTTGGGAATCCACAGCAAATAGCAAAAATATCCGACAATCATGTATCTCTTTCTTGGTAATATTTGAATATTCCTCTGGCTTGTTTTTCCTTTTTTTCTTCTTCCCTTCATCCCAGTTGCAAGCTTGTTTTTTCTCTTCTTTTTGTGTGCAACAACCGCTTGTTGGTTGATGCCGCTAGAGAGTAGTTAAAGGCTGCCTTTCCTGAACATATATTGCAACCTTTTGCAGGGCTGTGTAGCAAAAATGCACCCCGCCCCGCCCCGTCTGTCAGTCAGTCAGTCAACAGCAGTAATAACAGCACACAATATTAGTTACTGCGCTAGCTTTTGTGGTTACATGCCCAGTAAGTACCCGTGCCATAACTTTCATTATCCAGTCGCATGAGACGAATTTTGTAATAAAAATTACAAAGACAATCAACGGCCTTAAAGTAGGCTACAATAAAACCCACTCTCTTTTTAATAAATTTAATAAATTCATTCACAGTTACGAAAATACAGTCATAACGAAAAATCGACTCATAAACGTGATCCCCTACATACCAGTTGTCCGTCAAAAGGCTTCTGCGAGGGAACTGTGTAATAAAGAATGCACATATAACAATGTGTAAGACATTATGATCCTATACGTTCTATACAGGCTCCAAATACTTTGATCCGATTGCTATATTTGCACATTTCCAAAATAGTACATTTAAAGTTCGATAGGCGGCGCTTGTGTTATTTTAATAAATTTAAGTTATGTATGAGAAAATCAGCAACTCTGTGTGTGGATCCGTGCTGCACATACAAAAAATCAGATTTTCTTGCGTACCATTAATGTACAATCAGATTTTCTTGCGTACCATAAATGTACATCTCATTTATGGTACGCAAGAAAATCTGATTTTTTGTATGTGCAGCAGAGAGCTTCTAAAATTCAGTGAGCTCACGCGTATTCCATTTTCATGCTCATTTTAGGATGATACCAAACGTCAGTTTAATTAGCATTTACTCGACTTGTCGATTATTCAATTACTTCGAAATGTTCGTCAGACACCTCTGGGCGACCGCCGCTTCAATAATAACAGGTGGCACCAGGTGGCCTGTCCTGTACAGCCTCTTACGAAAGGTATAATAAGGAAAAAATCCATTATGTTTCCAAGACATTACTTTAATAATCTGAATCTCGCGCTGTATAAATGCGATTCAGTTACGGTAGATGGCGTCAGAAAGATAAGATTTCATATTCAAAAAAACAAACAGTTTTGCGATTACTTGACTCAATATTGTCTAGATGCACGTCAAAGATGGACAGCAGCAAAGAGAGGATATGCCGTATTTTGCGGTTGTACTTCCATAAAAGCGAAAATGCAAATCAGGCGGCTGAAAATTTGAATAGTATTCATGGTCCTGATACTGTAACAGCCAATCATGCGCAATTTTTAATTTCGTCGATGCCTTCCCGATAAGTTTGGCCTCAAAGATATGCTACGTTCTGGGAGGCCAAATATCGAAAATGTCGATAGAATAATGGAAACCGACAAGTCCGATCGTCATGTAAGACTGAATTCAAGACATGCTCGATGTATGGATGCTGCACGAATTAACGAAAGAAAGAAAAACTTATGAACCGTATTTCTTTCTGCTAATCGATGCTGAATTGCTTACAAGATAGACCCCTTTCTGAAGCGGACGGTGACTGGTATTGCAAACTGGGTCACTTAAGACGACCTCAAGTGAAAAGGTTCATAGTTGAATTACGATGAATCCACATAAATTGAGAACAAGCCAGGATTAACGGTCAGGAAGATTTTGCTGCCCATTTGGTGGGAACGGCAGGGAATCGCCTAATATGAGCTACTCCGTTATAACCAGACTCTTATCTGTATTGTCAACAATTGGGCCGTCTAAAGGAAACAATCGTCCAGAAGCGACTAGCTTTGGTTAGCCTTCCCCTTTGGAGAGGAATTGTGTTTCATCAGGACAACATCAGTTCACATACATCTATAGTGACTCCGCCATAAGTTCCAGGAACTTGGTTGGGAAGCTCTTATGCCCCTACCTTATATAAATATAGACATGGCACGAAGTGATTACCACCTGACCCTGCCTATGGTGAATGATTTCGAGAAATCTAGTGAATGCTTCTCAAACCAATGTACTGAATCGTCGTTAAACTGTAGGGGTGATTCTAAAAATTTTATATATATAAACTCAAAGAATTTAAGAAAATCTCTCATATTTATATTAATTCATGGCATACAAAGGAATTTGCTTATTTTTGTAGACAATGTCACAGATCAACCGCCGCGACCAAACAATGTAAGGACGGCAATATAAGGACCTAAGAACAAAGTAGCGATTGCTAATAGCCCTTTACTAGAGCTATATAAGACCAGTGGTGACAAACTCATAATGGGCAAGCATTTCTTAAAGACGATTTACCTAAACAAATGCAAGCCCGATGATTGAAATCTAAGGCTGTCATGTTCTGATCTTAAAAAATGCAATTCAGGTGTGTGCTACAACTAGCGCGCGTTACTGTCGAGTGTATTATGTGAAAGACTAAAGCGTATTCTAGCCAAGTTGATTGCCCTCAGTCGGCAAATCGACAATTGGCATTCACGTTGCACGGACCCAAGAAAAGAATGAAGGAAAGCCTATCGACATGAACGGAGCTTTTAGTTAGGACGGACAAAACTCTCACTATGTCTTTTTGCATTAGACGACGCTTAAAACAGGGTGGCAGCTTATTGTTTGATCTCTTCATCATACTTTCGGAAATGCTAACGAAGAAAGGCGTGGTAAATTTGGGTGGTACCATTTTTAACAAAGGCAGTTGTTGACATGCGTATACTGATGACATAGACTAAATTGATTGAAAACTGTGAAACGGTACTGCAGTCTCCTCAATCTTTAAGAAAGAGTAAAAAAAGACAAAAAAAACATGTTTTCTTTCTTTCTTTTTAAGAACAAAGAGTCTGATCTTTCGGGGCCGCTGGGTGATTATCGACCTCCCAACGGTCAGTAAGATGGACAATGTTAGTGTGGAAATTAGGGAAGGATATTACTGGCAGAGAGTTGATATTATGCACTAAGCAAGCGATTTACCGACAAAGCCTTCTTTTGATGGTCAAAAATTCAATACAATGTTGGAAAAGCAACTGAAAAGTCAAGAAATACATTTGAGACAAAGGTGAACCGTAATTTAAACACTTGGTGCAGCGTTGATATTGCTTCCTGCAAGCGATTTACTTACAAAGCCGCCTCTCGATGATAGAAAATCCAATACAATATCTGAAAAACAAGTGAAAAGTGATGAAACACACATTGAGACAAAGGTGAACAGTAATTTAAACACTTGGTGTAGTGTTGATATTGCTTCCTGCTAGTGATTTACTTACAAAGCCGCCTCTCGATGTTAAAAAATCCAATACAATATTTGAAAAACAAGTGAAAAGTGATGAAACATGTTTGAGACAAAGATGAACAGTAATTTAAACACTTGGTATAGTGTTGATATTGTTTCCTGCACGTACTACAAGTCCAAATGTTGCCCATCTATCTAGGGTTTAGTATAGGGTATTATCGAAAACCCCCCTCAACAAACGCATATAAAATGCAATATAACAATCTCGTCGTCTTCTCTCTGTTCGTCATGCTTTCGTTTTCCGTTTTTTTTTTTTTTTTTTTCTTTCTTTTTCGTCTTTTTTCCATTCTCATTTATTTATATTTCACCATCGTAATTCCCCCCAAACGTGACAAGTTACCCACCCTTCGTATGCAAAAGAGTGTACGGCGATACGTCGTACATACTCTTAGGGAGGGGGCCTGCCACTGACACACACCAGTGATGGACAACAAGTTTATGGCGATGCCGTCGTCGTCATCTCCATTCTTCACATCTTGTTTCTTCTATTCATCGTACTCTCTTGCGGTCGTTCATCTAACAACCTAAATTTTGTTGTGTGTTGTTACTTTTACTCTGGTAAGTTTCGTCCGTTGTGTGTGTCGGGTTTTTTGTTTGCCTGCTCTATGGTTTGAATATCTTTTAATAGGTCTTTTTTTCTTGTGTGTGAAATACTTTTTATCGCTCGTTTCTTCTTTTTGCTTCGTACATAATCGTGAATACTTCCCTACGCGCGTTTTGAGGGCAAAAAATTAGCTGTTGATGACAATATTACAGAGTATCGGTATGTTTTTATCTTTACTTTCCGTTGCGGTTTTTTTTTTTTTTGTTTTTGGCGGGAAGAGGTTGAGGTTTGTCTTAGCTTGTCATTGCTTTATGGTCATAACATTATTATGATTACAAATTAAAGCTTTGTAAAGTTTGACCTAGGGAGGGGGAAGCATAATTTGTGATTTAGTTACTGGTAGACCAATATCTTTAAAGGTAGACGTTACTTGTTGAAAATTTTCCAACTTTCGAAATTTGCTTTTAAAACAGGTCCTTCGAGCCGTAAAATTATTACAGCAAACGTTTAATTAAAACATGTTTATAAGAAATAACCAAAACAATTTTTTGGTGGTAGTTATATAGTTATCTTCATTTGACCCTTATGCTAAGTGATACACAGTTTTATTTGTCAGTTGAAGGAACATTATCAGGCCGAAATTTACCAAATTGATTTACATGTCATGTCAAGAAGAACTCCGTTGCGTATACTTAATCCGGTTCCACATACCCTGTGATGTACAGGTTGGCGCACAAATTGCTCTACAATAAGCAATTCAAACAATGATTTTCTAATAATAATAATAAATAACTCAATATGTTTCATTTAGTTTTTTTTTATTGTATAGAAAATTCAATTTCATTTTATATAACTAATTGGGTTTGAAGATGATAAAACGTAAATCACCTTCATGTTCAGTCACGCATATTCTGATTAGAATATTATACATTGCGAGATCGCCCCAATTACTGTTTTAATTGACTTCTTCAATTCTGTCAAACGTCCTGATTCTGGTTTTTACTCGTACACTTGGCTTTGCTTTCGCTTGACATATCTCCAAAAAATATAAAGTAAAGTAAAAAAAGTATAAATATATATATATATATAAAAATATAAGAGTCAGCAGTCAGCTCAAGTGACCTTAGGGGCCAGCGAAAACTAGAGTTTCGGGATAATAATTTGTTTGGGAATTTTCGTTGGAGCACCGCCTTAACCGATCTGGATACGTGTAAAGTTGCTCCATCTTACTGGAATCCAAATGCTGTTGAACCCGATACATTTTCGGGGTAAGAAAACTTCTCTGGGGTAAAAAAACCCTTCAACATCTTAAAATAACGATCCCTACTGACAGTAACACGATTCGTGCGCCACCCTGTATTTATACGAAATTATGTCTCTGCTTACAAGGAAAAACGACTTAACTTCAAATTATCCGTTTTGAGATGTTAATCGTTTTGAAAAAAAATCGCTATTATGGGTATCTTGCGAAATATAAGGAATTTTGAAAACGCGCTTAGACAACAATATGTGTCTTAAGGACGCAAATGACAATAACAAAAAATGTGTTCTTATTAAAATCAATATATACGATAGAGAGATAGAGATGACACATTACGTTATCAAAAGTCGCTGCTTTGAAAAATTGTTATAACTTGTGAATTACATTGAATTTTGGAATGGACATTGGACGTAAATATGACTCAGAATGAGTACAATAATAGTAACAAATAAACGTGACTTTGTCCTAACTTCACTGAAGACGTTTATCCTTGTTATCACAGACATATAAATTTAACCGAAACAGGCCTAACTTCAAGGAAGATGTTTTGTACACCCAATAAGTCTTTTAAAAACTTTAATTGGATTTCATTCGGCTAAATCGGCCAACCGCAATGCGACGCTTAATTCGCGAGAGTCGCGTTCGCATGATCATTAGTTCGATGTTTCTATCCCAGTTTCACTGGCTGTTTTAAGACGTTTAAACCGAAAATTAAATCATTTCAAACGACTATCTTTAAACAAACTATATTCGTCTTTTGCTATCATAAGTTACTACTAATATTCGAATCCAAAAGCGAAATTTCCCACTTATTTGCCTCAAATTTCGACATTTCTCGACTTCAATAAAAATTCACAAATGCAAAGTGGGAATTTGGCTTTGTACAATGAGACTGACTGCCACAAACTTGCAGCAAAAGATGGACAAAAATCTTAGTAAGCCATTTTACACCAAACGGGGATATGGGTAGATGGGAGATGTTACTGCGAGGATATGGGTAGATGGCAGATGTTACTGCAACCTTCCCAAGCATTGTGGAAAAGTCCGCAAAAACGGATCTGGAGACAAAGTGCACTTATTTGTTTCGATGAAAAAAGAATCAACTTCTTTGGGATACTGAGTGAACGTAGCAAAATACAAAAATCTTAGCAGAGATGGTAAGATAGGCCTCAACCTCCGCCAATGGGAAATATGTTTCATATTGGCAAAATCAATTTGGTGTCTCCTAGCTGCGTAGGAAGAGCTGACAATTGCGGTGGTACCAAAATTGTCGGTCCTTTTTCCTAGATAATCCAAGTTTTACTTGGCTATCCTAGAGGGGCGTTGGCAATCGCATTGTAATATGCCCAGTGTGTCGCACACCGTGTGTAAGGCTTTCACGGCAAAACTCACGTAAAGCCTTCGTGGGCTTCTATGGCATTTTACGCCAAACAAAGACTTGGATGGGGCGACAATCCGTCCTACAGTCATTTCAACATACTGTTAGATATGGTTATAAGTAAAGCTACAGTTATCACCAACGGTACCATCTGCATCAAGTCTTTTACTACTTGCACATGCTGGTGATATGGGCATTAATGACAGAAAACTGGGAGATGTTACTGCAACCTTCTCAAGCATTGGGAAGGAGTCAGGAAAAATGCGCTTGATGATAAACCGGGACAAAACAAACATATTTGCTTCGATGAATAAAAAAAAAACAACTCGCTTTGGACTCTACGTGAACATCGCCAACTACTGCGAAACTTTAGAGTGGTGAATAAATTCATTCTACTACGCCATAAATAAAAGCAGTAATATCGGCCGGGAAATAAAGAGAAGAGTATTGCTTGCAAACCGATGTTATTATACTTTGAGTTTAGCAAGCGATGGCAGAGTACTATCTCGACGAATGACTAGTTGTTAAATAAGCAGACCAGACGCTGATCCTACCTGTTTGTGCTATATGAAGCATAATTCTGCGTTATGATACAAACAAATGAATCAGTTTTGGAAATCTTCGAGAGAGAGAGAGAGAGAGAGAGAGAAAAATTCATGAAAATATATGGATCCATTATCGTTAACGGAGACAGTATCGATCTCGAAAGAACCATTAGTTGTATTAACTGTGTATTGACATTGAAGTAGTCAATCGCGTCAAAATATAGTGATTACATTGGATTCAAATGTTCTAGTACGAAAAAACTTCGGCAATGTACTGATTAGGTTGCACAGAAGAGAGCAATCAAAATTTCGCCCTCTTCTTAAAAAACACTGTCAAAACTTTTGTGACGGATTTTGGAAGGAGTACTGTTGTCTGAAGCGCTTGGGATGGATTATTTTCTATGTATGATATCTAAGGACATCTGTTCTAGTCGCAATTTAAGTAATTTAGAAATAATGAAATGCTGCTGCCACTAAATGCTTTACTTTGATGTTGATGTGATGTTTCTGATCTGATATTTTAGGATCTTATCTGTTGGAAATGGACGATTTTTCATTTGTGTTCCTGATACAAAAAACAAAATTCTGATCTTAGCAAATCGAGTGATCACTTTTGCGTAACAGTGGACGGCCTTGAGGAATATAAAGCTCTCTAAGTTGATGTCATGCAATTTTAATTGTCGCATTTACAAGTGCAAAAGTTTCGATAACAGACGACACCATTTGTTAATATAGCAACGACTTACAAAAGGATGATTACTTTTGCACCAAACTGTATACACTTTTCAAGTTTTTTTTTTATGAGTTCTATAGGCACAAAATCACAAAAACGCAGCAACAACAAAATTGTTTTTGGTATAAACCGATTTTTAAAATTAGTATGTCATACAATGTCAAAGAAAACCCACTTGCCGTTGCGGTTAAAGCAAATATATTTCCTCCCAAACTTTTTATAACTCCCCCTCTTAAATAACGAGCAAATTAAATACAAGCAATTCTTCATCATTACATCCTTACAAATTAAATCCATTTTTCACTTTTTAATTTAAAAACCACAATTTAGCAAATATTTGTTCTCTTTCTCTCTCTCTCGGTTAAGCGAGGCAAAATGTAATAACTAACACATGATACGCGGTTATAAAATATAATTATAATGAGTATACGAGTATGCTCCCATAACCCAAAGCTCTGAAATTCTACCCCTAGAAATGTATTCCAGCCGCGCGCAATGATTTCAAGTGGCTTCTGGTTGGTATGAAGCCAATGCAAGGGAAGAAATGAAAAGTGAACAAAATCTGCGGTTCCCTAATATGAAACATCATCAGAACATTCACATAGCAGCAAAACGTCGTATTTGTGTTCTCAGTTCAGTCAATTTCCTTTTGCCCCCTCCGTGCCAGCCTTGAAACCACCGCAAGAGTCAGTTGGAAATAATGGAGTTGTGAAAATAATGTCAAAAACTGAACGCTTATTTAAAATATTACCCTCATCAAAGAAAGAAGCAAAAAAAAAAGAGAAAACAAAAACAAAAACAACAAAAGCAAAAAACGCCAGCAAATATAAAAAATAAAAACGAATACGGAACTTAACGGATGGACAGCCAGATGAAATGAAATGGCTGAAAGCCAGTCGACCCGTGGGTCGGTCATTTTGTAGGGGGAGGCTTCGTACACACCGTGTTTATCTTTCCGGCTATAGGATATACGCATACGTTGTTTCGCTTACGTTAGGCGGTTCACAGTAGTTGTGAAATCAATGCCTGTGCCAGAGGGTGGATGCTGCTACAGACTACTTCCAATGTAAATTGGTTGTAATATGGCGAAAAACTCCCCTAGAAGATTGTATTATTGCATTATAGGGAAAGACTCCATAATTGAAAATACAAGTATAAGGATTTTCCAGACCATTGAATCCCTTCATTTCAAGGGTTATACATATAAGGGGAGGCCGGTTTGTTTGCAAATGATGCTACTATAAAGGATAATGAACTATAAGCACAGTTACCACTACTATATTGACAAATTAAGTAAAAGAAATCGCGAATTTAAACGAAATGGAGCAATATTTAGTTCGGAAACTTAATTTGCATATAGGCAGCCGCTTTGTCGTTTTCACCTCTTACATTTCTGTGACGTTAAGGACCATTTTCTTGCCTCTTAGGAAACTTTCGATGCAGTTTGCACCATATTTTGGTTATCCACTTTTATGATCATAATGCCTGCTATATTGCCAGCCGCTTTTTTACGCCCAACCTTTTCTACAATTCCATGTAGGGTATGACGTATCTAATCATCACGGGCAAATATCCGTACCCTGATAATATCTGTGTTAGCTAATAGCTTGCCTACAGACATTATCAACCCTAACCATTTCTCTGCCGGACATTTCAATCATTTTGCCAAGTTCTGATGATCCGGTTTATCAACGGCCTCTCAGATTCGTCCGCTATCCTCATCAGCTGTAGGGCGTAGTAAATAAAATAAATTTCATTATTTTTGTATGGCATTGAAAGCTTTAATTAACATAGTAAGGATGATCTGATTTATGTCAAATATACACTCTCCTATTTGATAACTTGTTGCCAAACGGTCTCCCAGATTTGTCAGCTATCCTCATCAGATGTAAGGCGTAGTAAATAAAAAAAATGTCATTCTTTTTGTACGGCATTGCAAGCTTTAATTAACATAATTAGGCTGATCCGGTTTATGTCGAATATACACCGTTTTATTTGATAACTTGTCGCCAAATTGTAGGTAATTCTATTTTGCCTCTCCCATAGCAACACTCGTCTCTATTGGCAAACAAAAACTGGTAAAGTCGATTTTCAAAATCTTCTCTTGAGGCGAATTTTTTACCATAAACAATAACAAGTCGTAATCACTTGATGTCAGGTCCAGACTATAAAGTGGATAAGTCGTTTTCGAAAGCTTCTTTTGAGGCAAATTATTTACCGTAAACAATAACAGGTCGCAATCACTTGATGTTAGGTCCAGACTATAAAGTTAATACATAAGAACTGCCCAATCAAGCTCACAGAACACCTGGCGAGCCACTTTCAATATGTGTGGCATTTCGCCCGCTTTCAGGCGTTCACTTCCTTCAGACGGTCCGATTGTTGGCATTACAAGTCCGAATTAATACTTTGGTATTAGGGGATCAGCTCGTAGCAGATGATTCCCCGCCAATCCCACCAAACACACAGCAAAAACTACCAGGCCGCTAAACCTGCTTTTGTGACTGTTCACCGGAAATCGATCGACATTTGTTAGAAGTATAGAGTTTAATTTCTATATCATTTCACTCTTCTTTCGGTTTTTTAAAGGACCCCATATCCAGATGCCTTTGCACTACCTCCATAATGATATCGCTTTGCATGGGTCCCGGAACTCAGTTTAAAGTAGATGCTTTCTTGTCTAGTGCATATCTAATTACAATAATCCGGCACGTTTTCTAACATAGTACAGTTAGCGCACTATAGATGGCAAGCGAGTACAATCAATAAAATATATGTATGTGTACACACTAGAAAAATCAGCAAAGGTCTTAAATAAAGAAAATTTTTGTAACTAAAACATATCGTGGGGTTGGCTTAAATTCTTTCTTAAAAATTTGATCTTCTTGTTGGACATTATATCAGTTTAAGTATTATTTGGTTAATCAACATTAGATATTTTCTTATCACATTTAAGATTAATCATCTCTTCCTTAAGTGCAAAACATCTGACGTTTTCTAATATAGTACAGTTAGCGCATTATAGATGGCAAGCGAATACAATCAATAAATTATATGTATGTGTACGCACTAGGAAATCAGGGAAGGTACTGATGAATAAAGAAAAATTTAATAACTAAAGCATATCTTGGGGCTGACTTAAATTCTTTCTTAAAAATGTCTTCTTATAGTTTCAGTATTATTTAGTTAGTTAACAACAGAGGTTTTCTTAGTTCTTCCTTAAGTGGAGAACATCTGTTTTGCACATCAAAAATTTTACTTCTATATCATTCTACTCCTCTGCCATTTTCGTAAAGGACTTCATATACCCAAGAAACTTTCACTACACTTCCGTAACGACTCTGTTTCATGTTAAGCAATCAAAATCTACGTCAAATTATCCTTTGTCCCTGTGCTGTCATTGTTAAATGGTTGCTGATGTTTCACTGCTGTTAGATTTTATGGTAATTTTATTACAAAAGAAAAAAAACAACCAAAATATTTAGCCTTAACCCTCACCAGAGACTATAATATTTAGGCAAGGATTTTCTTCTCTGTTTGCCCCCGTTCCACAAATCTAACAAATTCCTCCCATCACCTCTGCTTTAACTCTTTCATTGTGTTGGAGTTACCCTTAGAATCCATTTACTTTTATGCGGAATGAACGGCGCTATGGCAAGCGATTGTGTTGGGCAGGATATATAAAAATTTTTCCTCACGTTTCCACACTCACACATGTATGAGAGCAAACAAAAAAATCATGGTCACGTAAGGTTCGTCTTTTAATTTGTAGATTTTTATGTGTTATTTTGGGCGACGAATGAATGATTATCCTTTGCTTCACTACTACTTTGAATCAGAGTTATCCTCCATCTATTAGGCCCTTTTAACATTTGTTGTATTTAACAAAAATCATGCAACATTTGAACGTGCGATTTTCGCAGTAGTACACAGTGGGATGAAACACACATTCTGGCAGAAAAAAATATTAAGAATTGGCCATTTAACGAACCAGTTTAAAGATATTGGCAAAATTCATTTCAGCGCCAAGTTGGCTCAACTGTCCTCCATACTGAGGCGTAGTTTGAGCCCGATTTGTCATTGAGTTTTATTACAATGCTCAAATTTGATAGTTAATTTCATATGCGTTTTGTGACTTTTATAATCGATAAAAATGTTGAACAAAGACTTGGTCGCAATTTTTGCCGAATCGCTAAAAATGTTACAAAAGGCTTGCGATAAGTCGACTTTATCAAACCGATACGTATGAGTGGTACAGTGTATTCAAAAGCTGATGAGATGTGGTGAAACATTCGCTTCGCTATAATGGACTACCATCGTCTTCAACTGAAGTTAGCATCTATAAAGTCGTGAGTGAACATCGCCATTTATGTTTGAGAGAGATGGTCGCTAAACTTTCTGTGTTTCACGATTCAATTCGTCTCATTTTACACGATTGTTTTGATGTGAAACTGGCCGCAGTTCGAACAGTTCCAAAAGACTTGAAGAATTTTTTTGAAAAACTAAGTAAGAGATAAAGTCGCTAGAACGAGTTAATTTCAACCCCATATACGTAAACTGCATTATAAGCGGTACTGAGTCACAGGTTTGCTAGTTTGACGTACAAAGCCGTCAACAAGTCCCAGTATGGCACTTTCCAACTGAGCAGAAAAAGGAAAACACACAAAAGTCCACCAAAATCCAAGGTAATGCTGACTGTTTTCTTTGATTAATGCGGTGATTTGCACTCGGAGTTCTAGCCAGAAGATCAAAAGGTGAATAAAGAATATTATCTGAACGTTATGACGCGTCTGAGAGAGCAAATTTATCAGAAAAAAAAACAAACCGCACTGTAATTTGTTGTTTATATATGGTGACAAAGCCAGTTTGGCATGCAAACTAATCAACAAGTTGTGGAATGGCCTGTTCCAAATAAGTCGAAACCGAAAAAAGTACATCAAATTCTATAAAAAAAAAGTCAAGATAATCCTGACTGTTTCCTTTGATTATCGCGGTTTTGTGCATATGGAATTCTCGCCATAAGGTCAGGAGGTAAACAAAGAATATTATCTGGGCATTGTGTGGCGTTTAAGAGAGAAATTTTGTCAAAAAAAACGGATTTGTGAAAAGAAAATTCTGAGATTTTGCACTACGACAAGGGACCACCTCACAAGACTATCATTGAGTACGAGTTTTTGGCCAAACCAAAAGGGAATATCATCGGAGAACCATCACGTTCACCTGATATGCCAATGGCTGACTTTTTTCTCTTTCCAAAGGTCAAGCTGTTACTCCCAGGCACCCGTTTTTAGACAATAGACAATATAAAAGAGAGTTCACGGCAAGAACTGAAGTATTTTTCAGAAAATGCGTTTGGTAAATGTTTTTATAATTGCACCATTGGATAATTCGTTGACATTTTTTTTATTCTTTTTTTATGTTTTCTATTTTTTCCATTTTTTAATTTTTTGTATTTCTTTTATTTTTTTTTTTAATTCTTTTATTTTTTTTGGTTTTTACTTTTTTATTTTAAAAAATTTTTTTTTTTTGTTATTTTTTATTTTTTGTTTTTATTTATTTTTTATTTTTACTTATTTATTTTTATTTATTTATTTTTATTTATTTATTTATATTTATTTTTTATTTTTATTTATTTACTTTTTTATTTTTATTTATTTATTTTTTTATTTTTATTTATTTACTTTTCTATTTTTATTTATTTATTTTTCTTATTTTAATTTATTTATTTTTTTTATTTTTATTTATTCATATTTTTATTTTTATTTATTTACTTTTTTATTTTTATTTATTTTTTTATGTTTATTTATTTATATTTTTATTTTTATTTATTTTTATTTACTTATTTTTTTATTTTTACTTATTTATTTTTATTTATTTATTTTTTTATTTTTATTTATTTATTTTTTTTTTTCATTTTATTTATTTATTTTATTTATCTATTTTATTTATTCATTTCTTTATTTTTATTTATTTACTTTTTTATTTTTATTTACTTATTTTTTTATTTTTACTTATTTATTTATTTTTTATTTTTATTTATTTATTTTTTTTATTCATTTCTTTATTTTTATTTATTTACTTTTTTATTTTTATTTATTTATTGCTTTTTTTTCTTTTTCTTTAAATTCACTTTTTTATAGGATGTATCAATCAAAGCGTAATCCTAATGTTAATTACTGAACCAATTTAATTTGTTTACATCAACCCTTTACCGATCGATCCTACTTTTTACTGGTCTGCATGACCACGAATTCGAACACCAGTATAGTCGTAGCTAGCTATCTTTCTTTGATCTGTTTTACGAAAGTCTCGAGTAGTCGAGGAATCGACAAGTTTAGTAAGAACTTCTTCAAACTCGCGTTCGGAAATGCCTTTAAATGGAAGGTCCCGTTTAAAGTCCAAAAAAATGGATAAAAGTAAGCTTACTGAACGTGATTAACCTTTCTATATCCCCTTCAGATTCTTAAAATGGTACGAAATTAGTTCACTGAATGTGAGAAGCACTCCCATACCCCATCCATAGGATACAAAAGAACTTGTTTGGTCAACTCCTTCAATTTTCCAACACTTTTTCTTAAGGAGGGCTCATCACTGAATATCGTCTTCCTCCTGCAGCGACGAATTTCTACAATCATTTCGTTGATCATGTATTTGCTGGCGTCAAACTCCCAGCAGCATCACTGTGCAGCAAAAGACTTAATAGTTGCAGCAGCCAGCAAGAAAGGGAGGATGGATTAAGGTGGTCCGTCATTGTATTCCGGACGAAAGCACAATGCTGATTTTGCTGCCTCAATGTTGGCTGGATGATGGTGGCTGGCTTGTTGTTAACTCCCCTCCGTTCCCTCTTTCTATAACTTTATTAAGCTTTAGAGCTCTCTTATTGTTTTGACGATTGTTATAAAGTTTTATTATATAGTCTTTTTACATAATTGTCAATATCAAATGGCTTTACTTCTTGCGAATGTGGGTATAATGAACACCCACAAATCTCGCCATTGACGTATATGTGTGAACCACCACCACCACTACCATCGTCATAACCACCAGTCGTATTATCGCCTTAGTCGTAACTGCTCTTGTCCTCTCCACTTTCTTTCCTTTCATATGCCAAATACATTCATTCATTCAAACATACATATATACATATGTATAGTCGTACATATTCCCTCTTTGCGAAAGAACGATGATTTCGGAAACAGGAAGTGGTAAATTAATTGTTTTATGTTTGTATTATTTTGCGCATAAAAGTCTTTGTGTGTGAAAACATGAGTTTTGTACTTTTGTAACGGGGGGAAAATGAGAAGGGTGTGATAAAAAGGGTTGTAAGGAATGATTTTTAAGGACATTTACGTGTAGTTGCACTAATTGCTCACATTTTATATATACACACTTCTTATGAGTGTTTTCTTCTAAGAGCACTTTTGATATGGCTGTTATAATCCTTTAATTATGTATAGAGGATATCGATGGCGGTCTGCTAAAGCTGGATGTAGTAAAAAGAGAAAAGCAAATCAGTAAAACAAGGATATCAATGTGGATCTGCTAAAGGGTGATAGCTCAATGAAATAAAACGAGAAAAAAACAAATCTGTGCAACAGAAGCTGCTATAAGTTGTAGCGAAAATAACCGAGAGCTAATATTACAAATATACAATCTGCTACGGAATTTCCAAACAATCTTCGTCCTCGACTCGTTATGCCACTTGTAAGAAATTCTTTTCAATACAGCCTTCTCACCGAAAGCCGTCTGCTACAAACTAAACATTTCTGCAGCCAACAATTCAATTTCATAAACAAAATTGAATGCATTTATTTATTTATGAAAAATATGAAATTTATGACATATTTCTTACAAAATTTATCTTATTTTTTAGACACAGTAGAATGCCAATTTTGAAATTTAAATGAATGCCAGCAGTTATGACATGTAAATCTACCAAACAGTGACTTGAGAAATAAAAAATTTATTTTAAATTTATCTAATAATAATACTATTACTACTATTATTAAGTTCAACTCAATTTTTTGTATTTTTTTTTTTATAATAAAATACGTTATTTATTCCGAAAATACTCTTCCAAAACTTTTTTGTTAATCTTTAATATGATAATTTAATTTAAACGTGATCTAATTTGTAAACACATTTACAAATTCGTTTTAAAAGTTGTATACGAATTCAAGTTTCTAAAGTAACTAAAAGCCAGCATGTAAATTATTTTTAAAAAAGTTATATTTTCTGATAGCAAATTTTTATAAAAAAATTTTCTTGTTTAGCGCAAAAATCATCTGAGGTTCATTAAAATGGAAACCTTTAAATATGTCGAAACGAATTTTATGACGCTGGGACGGACCACTATTACTGGCATAATTGTAGGTATATCAGCTGGATTCTATTAATTCGCACGTGTCATTTATTAAAACATCTTGCGCTCCATCTATCGAGCTGAAACTGTATTCTATACTGTTCAAGTTCCTTCACAAATCTGAAATAGTTTTCGTTATTTCGTTATATTCGTGTACCAAACATACTGAAAAGTCTTGCGCTCCACCTATCGAGCAAAAACTGTATAACGAATATGTTTGTACTTCTATAAGTTACGTATAGCAAGCTATACCGTTCATATCATCAGTGACAGTTTTTGATTGGGTTTCGTTGCTACGATTGTACAGCAACTATTTTTTGTTTTGTTTCTTAACAACACTATGACCAGATTCCACTACAAAGATATCTTGAAAAATACGATGTTGAACTATGCTGTGAACAGTATGCCTCTTAGATGGACATTCCAGCAGGATAAGAATCCGAAGCATACTTCTAAGTTGGTAAAGGATTGGTTCCAAGATAATAATGTTGCCCTTCTTGATTGGCCAAATCAATCTCCAGACTTAAATCCAATAGAAAATCTTGGGGAGAATTGAAGCAAAGAATTAGAAAGGCGGTTCTTAAAAATAAGGGTCAGTTATGGAATTTTGTTTAAACAACCAAAAAGAAAAAACAAAGAATTGGAAAAACCAGTAGACACCTGCAGGAAGCTTATTGCCAGCTTATTTTCGTCCACGAGCCTTTAAAAAAATGTATGGTGTACTTATTATTTTGACCTTAAGTGTATGTCCCCGGTCGAGACCGTTCTGCTCCCAAAATTCAAATTATAATTTCAAGACACCCATTTCTTCAGATGATAGAAGATATAAAAGAGAATTCAGGACGAAAATTAGTGTCTTTTTCAGAAAATGCCTTCGAAAAATGGTTTGATGATTGGATTATTAATTGATGTAAGTGTAGTATTGAACGACTGTGACGTGATGGTTAGTACACGCGGCGATCGTTCGTATGAACTTGGGTTCAATCCGACATATAGTCATCTATCAGTATTTGAGTTATCTGGATGTGTGTGACAAACTCTCTGAGTATGTATTCGAGTAGTTGACAAGTCTTGTAAATGCTTTTCAAGCTGTGACGTTCGGAATCGCGATTAGCGGGTCCAAACATTGAATGCGTGTAAGCTCACTGAATGTGAAAAGCTCTCCTATATCTCTTAATGAGATGAAATCGTATTTATTTGATTTTGAATTATTTTTGATAAGTGTATATTTTTGGAAGCAATAGGTCATACAATAAATTTGAATTGAATAATAAATATTTTATATTTTACTGATAAAATCGCGACACATGAAGATGAAAAACCGATATCAACTTCCGATATCATTATATCAGATATCTCGCAAATTTTCACCCTCCGATATTGAGGTTCTCTGCTTGATTCAATCAAGGAAAAGTGAAATCTGCCACCACCACCAATCACTGCACCATTTTGCTGATATTTTCCTTTTATAATCTACAACAATTAATAGAAATTGTAGGTTATGAAAACTTCTATTCTCATCTGCCACTACAGAGAAAAAGTTCAATAATTACGTTTTAACGAGATAACTAAAATTCAATATTCTGCAGCTGTTTGGAGTCCTCATAAAAGAGAAAGATAGGAAGAGAGAGAGAGATATAGAAGCAAACAACATTCCTAACAAAGTTAACGTATCAAAAGGTAAAAACTTTTTTTTTTTTTTGCGCTGTTATCAAAACCTGTTGAGGAAGGCAAAATAAAAACATGATCAACTTTACGTTTATTATCTTAAACTAACCATCGACCGAGCGGCGGACGAAGCAACCACGCTCTCAACACCTGCTTCATCGCCAACCAATACTATGGGAACGTGTAACGACAAACAAATTGTGTAATTTTCCAGTAATTTTATGCCACTTTATTAACAAATTTTTATGTTAATACGGGGCGTAGTTTGAGGCAACGGTGAGGGAAGACATGATGGTGGTGGTGATGGTAGTAGTGGTGGTGAGGGTAGAAGTAGTTCCTAATGATGTTTTCATTTTAAGCAATTATCATTAAAACTTTATCAATGCTAAAGTTAATAAATATTATAACTAAAGTTAAGCGAACCCCGAAGAGGTCAACAATAGCAATGACGATGGCAAAAGGGAAGCTTAGGGGATAAGAAATGCTATAAACGATAAATTAAGGGTAATAGTGCTATAATTCATGCGGCGTGCAGTCCCTCCTCCCCTCCTCCTCCCTTGAACACAGCAGCTATGATTGAAGAAATGAAGGCTACAACTTCAAACCTTAAGAATAAAAAGAAAAAACAACAAAAACCAATTTAGCAATAACATGTTTTCAGCAAAAGTGAGACGAAGGATACAGCGACGACAAACCTTAGTGTTAGAAAGGGACAAAGGCTAAGAACAAACGTTGGTCTGGAAGCACAAACATTTGCCTTCCCTTGACGGAAGTTAAGCAACAAAAGGGCCACACGAGTAGGCAGCAAACAACAACAGGCACTCTTCAAACAACACAGAATACTTGACAAACAGAAATGGCAGCAAATGTTGCCATTACACTGACTAAGAAGGTGTCACACAGTTATAGGACAGTTGAAAGATAGCAAAATCATAAGGACAAAATCTGCATAAAGCTGGGAGTTCAAAAGTTCTTAAAACAATATGAGAATTAGCAGAAACATCTGAAATAATTGCAAAAAGTCATACGAAACAACTTGAATAACTACAAATCGCGTAAACTCACAATGGAAACCATGAATTAAAAACTTGGCGATGTTAATGCAGTCTCCTCATACAATGGACAACAGTCAAATACAGTGGCGTTTCGGGACAACAACAAAAAAAACTGCTAAAACGGTTTTATCAAGTCTTGAGATTCCATCTCATGTAGGTTAGGTTAAGTTAGGTAAGTGTGGCAGTCTGAATAGAAAGACTTATTTAGACTGAGTAGTCCATTGTGATACCTAGAATACCGGAAACTAGAGATAAGGATGTGCCTAGTTTCCACCGTTGAACCATCCTGAGCGCCTCAAGAAGCTCTTAAGTCGAACAATATCTATATCGTCTAGATCTCCCAGATCCCTAAAGAAATGAGAGCCCAGTGTTGATTCCCACCTGTTGTGAAGATGTTATATGGACTCCTTCCCCTCTTCATCCCTACAACTCCTGCAGAAGTCACTAGTAGCAACCTTCAATCTCATTCCAATCAGACAGTGTCCCGTCATGACGGATACAAGCATTGAGACGTCGGGTCTTGATAGAAACAGCAATGTGTTTGTGAATTGTAGTAAGGTAAGAACTGTAATAACGCAGAATGCCCAAAATATCCAGTGTTATAGCAGTCCCCCAATCATCTTGAAAATAAACTAATGTAGATTCATATAACATGTTCAGATTTTAACTCTTCCATTTCTCTCATATCAAGGTCTTGAGATTGAATAATGTAAGAATTATATTATAAACAATAAAGACAAATTAAAATTCAGGGTTTTGAAGTAAAATAAGCCTACTTTCTGTCTTGAAAATAAGACAAAAGTCGGCACAGAATCATAAAGACAAAACCTGCAGGTAGTAGGAAAATCTAAAATTTTTGGACACAGTCCAGAATAACTGGATACTATTAATATTTTCCAAATAAATCAACTACAACTACTCGTTACGGAAATCACTGATACAAAACTTCCCTATGTTAAGGCCGCACGATCGATCTCTCTAAGTTTAGTTATATATTCACAGTGAAAATCATAGATCTATTCTTAATGTTAATGCAGTCCTCTCGCATAATAAAAAAAAGCCAGTGAAAGTCATAGATTTAATCTTAATGTTAATGCAGTCCTTTCACATAATG
>JAHXMU010000370.1:857156-870919 GCA_019455685.1 Philornis downsi | reverse complement strand
TAGATTTAATCTTAATGTTAATGCAGTCCTTTCACATAATGAAAAAGGGCCAGTGAAAATCATAGATCTAATCTTAATGTTAATGCAGTCCTCTCACATAATGAAAAACAGCCAGATAAAGCAGGATTTAGTTACAAACAACAGCAAAGCCAAGCACGAATATTGCAATATAATATAATCATAAAAAAAAGTTCCATAACAAAGAATAGAGACAAGACAAGTTCGGGGTTTCCATCTTTTCGTCTTGAAAATAAACATCGACACATAATTCCAAAAACAAAGTTTTAATAAAGTAGGTCTAAAAATTGAATGGGATATGGAAGAGCTTCTCACATTTAGGGCCTTCTGTTTTTAGACTTATTGAAAAGGACTTGTAGATTACTGAACCACTCGAAGCGTTGTCAGCACACATTGAAGTGACAACAGCTCAAAGCAAGAAATATGGTTGTATCGAAATCAAAATCTACGATCGTATGCACATTTCGTGATGAGTATAAGCAGCACTAATGAAATGTTTCATTCCAGGAAAAAAAAATTAATAGACCAGAAAGTGTCTTAAAGATACCACTTTTTATAGATGTCAACACAATGTTCTCAAATATTGGAAGGGTATCAAAAAACTATTTTAAAGAAAAGTTGAAAAAAAGTAATAAGTTTTTATGATATCAGCTTCCTGCAGAAAAGTACCAAACCAGAAGAACAATATGCAAATTCTTATAACTATTGTTGTAAAATTGTGAAATGTTACAGCAGTCTTTTAAAGTCTCGAGAATTTGTATTTTAAATGGGAGTAAAACAAATTCTCTTGCATCTCATAAATGAGACGTGGGAGAGCTTCTCATATTAAGTGAGCTATCACGCATTCTATTTGTAAACTTATTCAACGGAACTTACAGTTTAATGACGATTCGAAACGCCACTGTTTCAGAAGCATTTGCAATACTTGCCAATTCTTCAGACACATCGACACGACCGTCGCTCAAATAATGACAGTTGACCGTATGCTGGGTTTAATCCGAGATCTTGAGCACGATAGTCGTTTGTATGAACCATCATCACTCTCACCCCTTAAATGCGAATGAGATCTTTAAAATTACTCACTTAGTATTACTCAGTGTTACTGCAGTCCTCTCAATTATTACGAATACGTCACAAGGTTGTGGTTAGTGGTTTTTAAAGGTATTATTAATATTTACAAATTCATAAACTGTCCTTGTTAATACAGTGTCTAAAGAGAGTATTTCTTCTCCAGCATAATCTAACTCGATTTATAGCAATTTTTGTAATGAGCAAATAATACATTTTTTTGGAATTCTATGTGACCTCTTATGGCTAAAGCTTTCCACACTTTTGACATAGCTGAAATCGTTTAAAGGTCTCTGGCAGAATTTAGTGCCAACTGATTTTGAAAGTCGTTTTATTACACATTTCAATTGATGATTCCTTTTGTATGGCTTATCTCACATGGGGAGAAAATGTTTCTCAAATTCGAATTCCGAGGAATTCTCAACTCTAGTTTCTACAAAAAGTTTACTTGCATTCCTATTGTAAAATTCGACCATATCCTAACAACTACACCAGTGTCAACATGGCAAAATGTATATTTATCACGTGAGGACAATGAGATGTTACAGGAGCTATGGTTCAAAAGCTATAGGAAACCTATAGAAGCAACAATAGGGAGCAGACGATGAAATATTACTGCAGTCATCTCAGTTATTGATAGTAAATCAATTTCTGATATTTTAGATTTTCTTCCAGTGTAGCTTTCGATTCACAAAGAGTTTCTTCTTTCTAATGCAATGTGCGTTTTTGAACCACTCAAGCATAACAAATGGCCGAAAAACATTCGGACGGACAATGTCTCACATGACCGCACATAGACGAATCAGAAATCACTGATACACATTTTACATTTCAATATCACCATCATCATCAAGCCAAGCAATCATTTGACTATATCGAACACCCAAAAGGAATACAAAAATATATGAAAACAAGAAATTCTCTGTTCTGATCCTTTACAACTTCAATCGATTTTAACTTATCCTATGGAAGAGTGTGGATTGATATACATATGTAGGTATTCATCATATAGTAGTCAGTGATGGTGACGATGATGATGATGATGATGATTCTTGTTCGTTTGTGGCAACATTCATATCACATCAACATCATGAATTCTGTTTATTTCGGCCAAAGAGTTGTTGGGGTACATGAATGAGTTTTCAATGAATTTCAAATAACAAAACACACACAAGTGGAATGTTAACCATATTCATTTATATAAACATGGGAACCGAGCGCAAGCAATATGACTTCCATTGGCCAGTGGCGGCATGGGAAGGTAACTAATCTATGGATGATGGTAGCTTCATGACCAGAGTGAGTGATGGCAGTCGATGATGGTGATGATGGCAACGATGATGATGAGATACCCATGAAGTTGTTGTTGATATCACAATTTCTATATATGATGAATATTTGCGGTTACACAAAAAAAGAGAAGAAAAAACGTGGAAGGATATGTTGAATACGTGCAAACAAACACACAACTCAATGGGTAATCATTTGTAGAAGAAGTGATGAATGCTACGGTTGGGGTAAAAGCAAAGGATATCAGCCATCTCTTTACCTCGTTTAGCTATAGTTCCGCCAGTATTTCTCTTAGCCATAGAGAACACGTCGCACGTGTTCTATGTCCTTGCCAAAAGTATAAAAGTGTTTGCAGCAAAAGAAAAGTTTCATTTTATTCTACGCTTATAAGAAATTTTCCAACAATTTACAAAGTTGTTCTTTAGTTTTCGAAATCAGCTTAAAGTTTTGATAACTTTTTAATTGATTTTCTTATGTAAAACTATTGTGAAGTGTCAGTGTAAGTGAGTTTTTCGTTTTGATTTTTTGACGGGAAATATGGACAAATGGCTTATAAAGTTAGAATAGGAGAAGGCAGGGGAAACAGTGCTAAAGACTGTTAGATATTTAGTGTATATCATGATTTCCAAATGAAATGAAAAGTTTCACTTTTAACATAGAGAATAATTTCGGGAAATATATTCTGTCACAACACAAACAAAAAACTTATTACTCATTACTTACGAGGACGCCCCTAAAAAGTAAGCCGACCTAACAAGGAAGACACAAAAACGTTGTGAAACATTTTTTTATTTTTTCAATATACATACACTTTTTCCAGCAATATTCAATAGCTTCTATATCCTGTTTATATAGGGTGGCGCATAAGTAACATTAAGACATTTTTTGTTTAAGTCTTTTTTTTTCGTCTCTTTACAGAATTAAAATAATACTTGGTAAATTTATTATGGAAAGGCTCAGAGCAGAACAAAGAACCAAAGTTGTTCAATTTTACTTTGAAAGTCAGCATTCGATTATTCAAATCATATCGAAATTTCTTTCATGTTCGAAATGCTCCTACCGCTACAACAATTTACCGATTGGTTCAGCGTTTTGGGCAACAAGGGGCTGTCTGTGATCTTCCGCGTGCTGGAAGACCTCGTGCAGTTTGAAATGAAGTGACCATTGCCTGAGTGCAAGCAATTATTGAGAAAAACCCCGAAACTTCCACCAGGCGACGTTCTCAGCAGTTAGAGGGAGATGTTTAGGCGGTCTTTGCAAAGAATTTTATATATGTTACTTCTTTTCCCATATAAAATGCAATTGGTTCACGAGTTAAAACCAAATGATGCACAAGAACGCATTCAATATAGTCGCCGTTAACGTTACTTATGCGCCACCCTTTAATGCGAACTGTCAACAACATTTGATACGATAAAACACCCAACACCAACAGAATTCGTCAATAACATTGATCCGTAATACAGCTCTATCACATTGAGATCTATGGGGACGTACCTCAAACTAGCCAAACCTCAAAAAAGTGGGGAATAATTTGCATTCTTTGTCAACGTAATCTCCTTTTAGCTCGATAGACTTTTTCAAGAGATATTCCTTCTATGCCCTGTTTATAATAAGAACTGTCAAACTTCTTAAAATATCCATTAACCGCAGACTCCACCTCTTCATTGCTGGCAAATTTTTTACCACCGAGCCATTTTTTTTAAGTTTGGAAATAGGGAATGGCCCGAGGGAGCTAAATTTGGTGAACAAAGGGTGCGTGATGAAGCAATTCGAACTTTAATTTATTAATTTGGGCCACTGTGAATGTGTGAACTGGAGCATTATCTTGATAAAACAAGAACTTCTTTCGATTCCAGCCTCATAAATGTGGTTTCAAACTGCTTTTTGGTACAATTTTTATTAGCTCCTCCATTATTCTATCGACATTTTCGACAATTGGCTTTCCACAATTATTGGAATGGAATTGACGAAACTAAAGCTGTGTATTACAGAATATTGTAGCATCAGGAATTTAAACATTATTCGCATTTTCAGCCATCCTTATCTTTACAGAAGAGAAGCAGCAAAATATGGCGTATTTTCTCCTTCCTGGTGTTCATTTTTGATGCGGTCTCATACGAGTACAGTACTAAATAAAGTAATCATAAAACTATCTAGAGTAATTCTTTGAGCACGAAATTTCATATCGCCATCTAGCGTAATTTATGAAAGAGTGAGATAGAGATTACTAAAGCCATCTATCGGACAAATAATGAATATCTTTGTACTATACTTTTTATATAAATGTTTCTGAAACTCTTCCAAACTTATGCTAAATGCGTCATCCTTGTGAATGGTTACTAAATTGACTGTTAGTTAATTAAATACTAAAAAAGGGTCTTCACAGAAATTTAAACATTATTCGCGCATTTTTAACCACCTGGCTGGCATTCTTATCTTTACCGAAGAGAAGCAGCAAAATATGGCGTGTTTTTTCGTTGCTGGTGTTCATTTTTGGCGCGCTCTCATACAGTACTAAATCATGTAGTCATATAATTGTCTGAGTAATTCTTTGAGCACGAAATTCCATACCTCTAATGCCACCTAGCGTAATTTATAAAAGGGTGAGATAGATATTACTAAAGCCATCTATCCGAAAAATAATGGATTTCTTTGCACTATACTTTTTATATAAATGTTTCTGAAACTCTTCCAAACTTCTGCTAAATGCGTTATTCTTGTGAATGGTTACTGAATTGACTGTTAGTCTAACCAAATACTAAAAAAACGTTTTCAGTCGGGAATTTAAACACTATTCGCGTTTTCTGCCACCTGGCTGGCATTCTTATCGTTATCGCAGAGAAGCAGCAAAATATGGCGTGTTTTCTCTTTGCTGGTGTTCATTTTTGATGCGCTCTCATACCGTACTAAATCACGTAGTCATATAATTATCTGAATAATTCTTTGAGCATGAAATTTCATATCTCTAACGCCATCTAGCGTAATTTATAAAAGGATAAAGCCATCTATCAGAAAAATAATGGATTTCTTTGTACTATACTTTTTGTATAAATTTTTCTGAAACTCTTCCAAACTTCTCCTAAACGCGTCATCTTTGTGAGCGATTACTAAATTGACTGTTTGTTAGCCCAACAAAATACTAAAAACACGTTTACAATTTGGAAATGTCTACTTGACCTCACAGCTAATTTGGTGTACATTCTTCTGAACAGTATCAAGAAAATTATCATTAATGTGAAAAAAGTGTTCTGTAGTATTCTGTAAAAAGTATTTTAACGTTTACAGTTCTTTTTATTTATATTATTGAGAAAAATATAACAAAATAATGATCAGTTTACTGTTTCATATACTAAAATTACAAAAAAAAAATTTATCAGTAACATATTTTTGATATTAAATTCAAACACTCCACTTTCTTGTATACCAATAACATATTTTTAATATTAAATTCAAGCCCTCCACTTTCTTGCATATCAGCTTTAACAACTTCCTATTAAAATAAAGAATTTATCAAAATCTCTGGTACTCTTTCAGCAAATTTCAATTCGTTGCTGCAATTCATTGCTGGTCATATAAAATCATTGCCAGCCACAGCTGACTTATTTCTTACACTGTAACGATGATGTATGAGTAGATTTTTTAAGCTCTAAAGATTTGTTTTAACCATTTCAATAAATCATTTATGCTGCTGCGGATACGAAAACAGCAACAATTTGAGGGAAAGAGTACAAGAGAGAGAGAGAGAGAGAGAGAGAGAGACAGAACAATCAAGTGAAAGAAAAAGTTTATAAAGTAGTTTAATTTCTTTTTCATTTTATGCGCAAAAGTTTCATTTTTTTTTTCTTTTCGTTTTCTGCTTAATATTCTCTCAATGATTTTATTACTTGTTTCTTGTATGTTGCACAAATTTCTTTGGAGGTTGGCTGGAGGTTTCATATTCCACATTTCATTTCATTTGATTTTATTTCGTTCCATTTTTTTCTTTCTTTTCTTGGTTGTCATTCATTCACATACACACAAGCACACAGCCGCAGCAACGGCAGTAGCAACAATATAAATTACAAAATTTGCTGTTGCTGCTCTAGCAAAGACAACATCGCATCACGGAACAGCGCCCCAATAACGACATTATTCAAAAACACAAAAAATAATGGGCGGCTGGTAGCCTAGGAGGGGCAACTTTCCCATCCAAAGAGATGTACCAGTGGTTTGACCAATGGGTGGCTGTTGTATCGCATTGTTGTTATTTGTTTATGTTTGTTTATGAAGCCGATATTTTTCTCCGACAACCTGCTTCCACCCCCCCCCCCCTTATTGTTGAAGAGGTACAAGGTATACTGTAGTTGCTATTGCCACTGTTTAAATGTTGTTGACATTGGCAATCATTGGGGCATTTAATACGACAACAATGCTTTGTGATGATGACAAAGCTGATGATGATGATGACGACGACACGGACGACGACGATGATGGGTATGCAAATGAGTCCATCCATTAAGTCGGTCGTCTCGTCATTCTTATGCATGAATTTAGAAAGTATTTGGAAAATATTTTACAACAAAGACAAAATGTCAATTGAATTGCAATGCCTGCTTAATGCTATAGAAAATGATGCCAAAAGTTTGACATGTTATTAGCATAAGTTTTAGTAAATATTATTATATCGAACGGACAACAAAATAATGATAGGGTTTACAGGGCGAGATATTCTTATAGGCTTCCAAATCTATTTCATCAATCTTGACCATATTAGAAGTAAGAAGACGTATGAATAGAACCAGTGGGAATAGGCAGAACATTTATATGGAATTAATATTAATCATACGTAGAGTTAATATATGTATATTTAATATTAATCATACGCTTATGAAACATGAATTTAGCCCGAGAAAAAGAGAGAGAGAGAGCAAGAGATTAAAAAATTACAAATTCAAATGTAGTTGCATTTCAATCTTGTGTGAGTGAGAAATTATTCTGATAATTATTCGATTTTAATCACTATCAGTGCCTTTTTTTTAAATTTGTTATTAGACGCCTACTTATAGGCTTATATATTAATATTAAGTATGTATATATTGCCGGGTTAATTAACATAAGACTATTATATAGCCCATTTACTGCAAGACTCAAAAATAAAACTCTAGTTTGGGATAAAACTACTGAATATTCTACATCATTAACTTAGACCATTGACTTACAGAAATCACTTGCAAGGGGAAAAAAACTTCAAATTTTCAGTAAAAGTTTAATAGATATTTTATTCATAATGCAGATAAGACAAGAAAGAAGCATATTGCAGGATATAAGAAGGGAAACCCCCATCTGTATATATAACGCTTAATTCGTGTAAGTCATGGCAAATGTATTACGCGGAATGTGAGTACAGCCTTCATATGTAAATTAATATTAATTATACGTAATGCCAGTAGGTATTCTAAGCTGCTCATACGTTACAGAGATAGTTT
This sequence comes from Philornis downsi, assembly GCA_019455685.1. Taxonomy (NCBI): domain Eukaryota; kingdom Metazoa; phylum Arthropoda; class Insecta; order Diptera; family Muscidae; genus Philornis; species Philornis downsi. The sequence goes on along the minus strand of JAHXMU010000370.1, from coordinate 863,075 downwards.
CTTAGCAGCTGTATTATGTGGCATGTAAGTAGAGCCTTTACATGTAAATTAATATTAATTATACGTAATTCCAGACAGAAGGTATTCCATGGTGCTCATACGCTAAAAAGATATTTGATCAGCAGATTAGAAATTACAACCTCACTTTTAACCAAATTTCGATCATTGTTGTGTGGGTGCAAATCAGGAACCGTCACTGAAACAAAATCAAATTTAAAAAGAGCTTTGATTTTTTTTTTTCGGTTTCTAGAACAAAATGTTTATTCTGATTCCGGCAACTGACTCAAAATTACATTGAAGTTTGTTTCTGTTTCATACATCCAAAACGAATTTATAAATTATTTTGATTCTAAATCAATATATAAATGTTTTGTTTGTATTTCATTAGAAATTTTTCAACTAAAAACAAAAAAGACACAATTTTCGAGTAGCTGACAGAATTTCTGAGAGCCTGGTAAATACAGAATATATGTTATTTAAAGTATTTTTAGCTTTTGGAAATTTACCATAAGGCTTTTCACTCTACCAAGAAACGAAATGACATTTGGTTTCTTCAGTTCTGATTTAGATTAAGAAACGAAATTGCATAAATTGAATTTTCCTTGCAGATTTTTGAATCAAAGTATCGGTTTCACTATCTATCTATCTACGTTTCTATCTAATTTCGTTTTAGTTTAGAAACGAATCAATGTATGAAGTGAGCTGTTCTTTTGAATATGAATGAGAGACAAATTTCTCAATTTTGATTGGAATAACGCAAAGATAAATTTTTCTTAAGATGAAGACTTGACCATCCCCAGTAGTAGAAATTCTGATGTTCATGAATTTTTCAAATATTAAGACAAATTCTTTATTTGACATTTTCTTCTTCTATTCACAAAACACAGTTGAGATGAACCGATAAAATTAAAAACTGTAAACAAACTAAATGACAGTTCGCGGCCAAACTTCGCCTCAGTATAGATTAGATATAGAATATTAACAACCTCTTTAAGCGAGCTTTTTAAATCCATCAATCAATACTCGATACGTTTTTGAATGCAGATTCATGTTGGCATTCGGCAACATAATCAAAATTGTGTATAATTTTGATTCGGTTAACCGAAACGGAATTAAATGAAATGTATTTTTCGGATAAATTTTGATGACAATCCCTGTCCCTGATTAAAACCCAATAAAAGTCTCTTCAAGGGACTTCTAAATTCTAGTGTGAAAACAAATAGGCTGAAGCATCGGCATTAGCCATATTTCATTTGGTTTCAAATTTCCAACAAACTGTTACAATAAATGTCTCCAGGGAGTGAAAACTTCATTATTGTACTACAAAATGTTAAAATTTTTAACTTGTGAACAGCTTATTTCTAAGATAAGGTTCCCAATCTTGTGCGGAAAAATATCGATATTACAAAATCCTTTTCCAATTTAAAAATTACTACAAATAAATCAGTGTGCTCTTTAAAATGTCAAAACCATTTCATTTTGAGATCTCCTTAAATAGTTCATGACATTGCAAATGTATCATCTCCCTTGCCCCCAACACTTTTCACATCAAATTGTAATTAATATTTTCATCAGGGGAGGTAATATAATTATCTATCGCTTACAAAGTCGACTCTTTTTTTCCTCTCCATTGCTGGTTGTTGAGCATATCACATTATATTTGCATAAATAAACATAAATTAATTATAATTATGTGTGTATGAACGAACGTTGAGTTGGCAGCAGAGGTTAATGTCTGATAGCAAACGGCTGAGACGCCATCAAAACACGCGAATACTCAATAAAATTAAAAGCGGCGGCGGCAGAGGCGACAACAGCGGTTACCCAAAATACAAAACGAAAATTGAGTACTCTTAATGTGCACATTGTAATACTGATACAATGAACCCTTTGCGAGGGAGGCCTGTCAGAGAAACTTAGGCAAATACGCACACAACAGAGTCGCTTAGCGCCAACCAAGGCACACATGTGTATACACAGGCATTTTCAAGCTCTTTCAAACAAATTTCCACGCATACACGCACACACGTGGAGTTCGCAAATTCTCTTGCCGACACAACAAACGATTTTGAGGCATTTAATCACTTTGCACACGCAATTGCCCATCCTTCCTCTGTGTGAGAGAGTATGAGTGAGAGAGTGATAAATATACCATTGCAGTGGTTACTAAAGGAGTCAAAGCATTCGTACAAATACGCAGAGAGCCGCACTTAGGCAGATAAAATAATATTTGTATTAGTTAGTGCGTTCATTATATAGTTGTGTATTTGCTGTCGCATAAATACATAATATAAACTCAATAATAACAATAATAATAATGATAATAATAATAACAATACTTTGTGTATGAAATACTATAAAATCGTATATTTCCTGGCGCTGTAATAAAACTATCTCCGTTTGCCTGTATGCCTCCTATATCCGCTCCCTTTCTCCTTCTTAACTCATTTCCTTAAGCTCTTCATGTTCAGTCAGAGTCCTTCGAGTCAATGCCATAAATAACATTACATTACGAATTGTAAGGAAGTGTTAACTTAAATAACTTAATAACAATAATAATGCACAACAAACAACAATTACAATGGATAAGCAAAACAAATAACAAGAAAAACGCAACTGCATAAAAGGATGAATAAAACGGCAAACGAGGAAGGAATGATAATTAACGAAAATGAACTTCTGGAATAAAACGGATACTATGATGTCCAGTTGCAGATATTAGGACCGAGTATGTAAAATATTTCATCAAATCAATGAACATTTTGTGTCGCTTCTAAAAATTCGCGGAGGGAAAAAATTTCTTGAAACATTGTGGCCTCGTGAAAAATAATTATTTCTGCCCAGTACTTTTTACGTTGTTTTCCAGCCTTGGGAATTGTAAGAACACAATTTTACGTCATAATATCTTAGATATTCTTCTTCAAGATTCCATTACATATATTTTTCTTCAATATAATAAACAACAAATAAGTGAAATAAACTCGATTTTAAACAATTATTTCTAAGGACGTCAACATTTCACAGAGAAAAATCATTGGTATTTTTTTAAGAATTTTCCTTAATGATGAATAATTCGTTCGCTTAAAAAACTTTTATTCGGCGGATTTTTTTTCTCTACTAACATGTCCCTTAAAAAAGAAAATATTAAAAAATCTAATTCCAACTTTTCTTCAAGGCAGTTAATGAAGAAAATACTTATTTATTTACTTAGAAGGCGGAAGGTTAGAATAGAAATGTACCGATTATGCACCTCACTAAGACAAAAGTTTAATCCGTTTCAATTTTCAATCTTTTCTCCACTTCACTAATTCGTGTTACTAACTTCACGCTGCTAAAGCAAACAGACGACTAATGACAGCGCGCTCATTTTTTGACAATTTTTCTTCAAGGCAAGTTAATGAAGATTAAACTTATTTATTTACTTAGAAGGCGGAAGGTTAGAAAAGAAATGTAGCGATTATGCACCTCACCAAGGCAAAAGTTTAATCCGTTTCATTTTTCAACCTTTTCTCCCTTTCTTCAGTTCGTGTTACTAAATTCACGCTGCTAAAGCAACCAAACGACTAATGACAGCGCGCTCATTTTTTGACAAGCGTCAGTCTGCTATGTTACGTGGCAGATAAAAATTAAAGTTTTCAAAACGGAATTCAAATGCACCAAGAGAGCTCTGAAGCTTTTTGATTGGTTTACTTATTAAATTCGTAAACCCTCGTGTCACCACCATTTATAATGCATTTCATAAATGTGGGGCCGAATGCGTTGATACCATCAGCAAGACATCTAGAAGGGGTCGATTTTAAATATCTTGCTGATGACATCAACATTTAGCGCATTGAGTTTTTGAATAAAATTCACGTCTTCCGGAACTCGCCATGAGACAATGAGTTTCATACTACCAAACAATCTTGTAAAATTGCACGAGTTGATTCGTGAGACACAAAAAGTTAAGCTTTATCAATAAATTCAGTTGCAGTTATTGGTGGTCCACTAGAGACAGAGAAATCTTTCAGCACATTTCGACTCTTGCTTTTAAATGCACTGTACCACTTATGTGCACGAGTTTTTGATGAAACCTATTCATTGTAAGACATCTGTGACATTTTCAGCGGTTTGCCGTAAGAAGTTCCATTTTCAATACAAAATTAGAAACAAATTCTTTGTTTGATATTTTTTCCCATTGTAAAAAATCACAAAAAACACAGTTGAGATGAACCGACAAAATTGAGAACTGTAAACAAACTAAATAATAAGTCGTGCTCAAACTTCGGCTCAGTATTGATTAGATATAAAATATTAACAATCTCTTTAAGCGAGCTTTTTAAATCAATCAGACAATACCCGATACTTTTTTGAATGCAGATTGATTTTGGCATTCGGCGACAGAATCAAAATTGTGTATAATTTCAATTCAGTTAACCGAAACGGAATTACATAAAATGTATTTTTCGGATGAATTTTGATGGCAATCCCTGTCTTTAATTAAAACCCAGTGAAAGCCTTTTCAAGAGACTTCTAAATTCTAGCACAGAAACGAATCGGCTGAAGGATCGACATTAGCCTTATTTCATTTGGTTTCAAATTTGTAACAAACTGTTACTAGAAATGTCTCCAGGGAGTGAAAACTTTATTACAGAACTATAAAATGTTAAAATTTGTCTTGAAGTAAAGAATGTAATGATAATGATTACATTATAATACAATGAGGTTGTCTGCTATCACATTCTAGTTGCAGATTTGAAAAAATTTATTGTGGCATCTAAAATGCTTTGACTTTTTTACCTCCCCTCTTCTTACAGTGGCAAATTTAAAAAGAATTCCATTTCCAATAAACAAAAAAAAAATCACATACATATAAATAGAACAAAAATACTTGAACACCATGTGCCCAATTAATTTTCTCTTCACACAATATCGTGATATCCTCATTCCGCATAATAATCGCCATCATCGGATCTGACAAAGCGGCGTCATCAACTGCGAACCACTATATGCGTATGCAGTTCCAGCCAACTTGTTTTGTAAATTGCTATTGAAGATTGATGATTACTGCTACGAGAGGTGGTGAGAAGAAAAACAATTAATGAGTCTAAAGAAGGAGAAAAAAGGAAAGTTTTTGGAATGTGAAGTTTGAGTCTGATGTTACATGAATGATGCCGAATAAGCGCATGAAGTAGAGGCTATTCCATAAGTAAACGCTGTACGCCATTTGAAAAAGGAGTATACAGTAATGACACGAAACACTGAAACGCTGGGACTGCAGAGAACCTTAAAAACGATCCACGAACGTGGTGGGAAGCAATAATTTGGGATATCTATTTGGAATGTCGCCAACCATTTGTAGAAAATGTGGAACTTTCGGAAAATTCGAGCAAAAATCTTACTAAGTGATTGCATATCAAACGAAGTTATAGAAAAAAAAAACTTCGAGGAATACTTTATTCTTTCACTTGGTACGCGTACATATAAATCCATACAGAAACCCAAAAAAGTTTCTTCATACTGCAATAACAATTTGGAATATTATTGCCTGTATTAAATTTGGTCGCTATTTGTAGAATAGTACAATTATTTCGCGATAGATGGCACACGAGTAAATTCAAATGACATACGTAATAGTTACACACACATAAACTGCTGTCGCTATCAAGACCCTGGCGAACAGGCGGGGATCAACACTGGGCTAGAAGATCTGGACTTAAGAGCTTCTTAGGGTGCTCAGAATGGTTCAACGGAGGAAACTAGGGACATCCATATCTAGTTTCCGTGGTATCACAATGGACCATGAAGTCTAAGTGAGTCTGTCTATTCAGGCTGCCATACTGACCTAACCTAAGAGTTACTAACAACTTTATAACATAGCACATACCAATTACAACACATACAGGGTTGCCCATATTCGACGGACCCATCTGGCAACGC
>JAHXMU010000370.1:820612-845222 GCA_019455685.1 Philornis downsi | reverse complement strand
CATAATCATAATCATAATCATAATCATAATCATAATCATAATCATAACCATAATCATAATCATAATCATAATCATAATCACAATCATAATCATAAAGCATACTCCACATTAATCATTTGGCCGTACACGTTATGCCATAACTTTACGTTGTCTGTAAAGCAGGAGAAAGTTGTGTTCGTCAAAATTACAAGCGCCATCTATCACACAATAATTGTATTATTCTAGAAAAGAAAACTAACATGTAAACAGCATACCGTAAATGTTTAAGCATAAATGTATGAAGATTATTTGAGTCTTTATTAGTCTTTATGACTGCAGGTGGCATAAACAGTTCAAAAACACTAAAAATAACTCTACAGCATCATTCACCTTCACATAATCCGTGTTATTATAAGTCATCGTTATGCCATACGTTGAGGAAGAAAGTCAAGTCCAACAAATTCGATATTTGGTGCTCAAATGCTGGGACCATTGTTCGAAATGTTAGCAATTCGAACAGTTAAGTCAGCCTAATTTTAAAATGCGGTGTGATAAAAAAAATAACCGTTATTTTCAAATTTCGTGAGTTATGTATGTTCGTTTTTCGCATTTTTTTCTGTTATGTTGGTACACATGGCTGTTATATATGTTGACAATATCAGCCATTCTGGATTGTCAGTTTGTTTTTGACAGATAAAAAGGTTAGTCGTGTTTTGGTATGCTCTTCGATTTTTTACTATTCGAAAAAAGGGATCAAAGAAACTGTATTAAGTTTTGTGTAAAAAATGAAACTAAATGTGCAAGGATATTTGAAATGTTGACTGTGGCAATTGGCGAATCTACTATGAGCAGAACACAAGTTCAATTGTGGTATAACCGGTTTAAGAAAGGCCGAGAAGATTTCAATGACTATGCTCGTCCTGAAGAAAATGATTTTGGATAATCGTCGAATCCCTAATAGAGAGGTTGCTGATGACGTTGGCATATCGTTCGGTTCGTGCGAAGCAATTTTTATTTGGCGTGGTCCATCATGAATTCTTGCCTCAATGTCGTACAATCAGACCACATTCGTACCGCGTGTGGAGCATTTTCGAACAGACTCTATTCCCGGACCTAAACAAAATGAGACAGTCAACGCATTAAAGATTGTTATTCGCCAAGAATGGGATAAAATACCATCAGGCCACATTCATATCGCTTGCGGATCATTCCCAAACAGACTATATTCCTGAACTTAAACCCAATGAGACGGTCAACGCATTAGAGATTGTTGTTCGCCAAGAATGGGACAAAATACTATCAGGCCACATTCGTACCGTGTGTGGATAATTCCCAAACAGACTCTATCTCCGGACTTAAACCGAATGAGACGGTCAACGCATTAAAGATTGTTGTTCGCCAAGAATGGGATAAAATACTATCAGGCCACATTCGTACCGTGTGTGGAGCATTTCCGAACAGACTCTATTCACGGACTTAAACCCAATGAGACGGTCAACACATTAAAGATTGTTGTTCGCCGAGAATGGCACAAAATACCATCAGTCCACATTCGTACCGTGTGCGGATCATTCCCAAACGGACTACGAATATATTCCTATACTTAACCCAATGAGACGGTCAACGCATTAGAGATTGTTGTTCGCCAAGAATGGGACAAAATACTATCAGGCCACATTCGTACCGTGTGTGGATAATTCCCAAACAGACTCTATCTCCGGACTTAAACCGAATGAGACGGTCAACGCATTAAAGATTGTTGTTCGCCAAGAATGGGATAAAATACTATCAGGCCACATTCGTACCGTGTGTGGAGCATTTCCGAACAGACTCTATTCACGGACTTAAACCCAATGAGACGGTCAACACATTAAAGATTGTTGTTCGCCGAGAATGGCACAAAATACCATCAGTCCACATTCGTACCGTGTGTGGATCATTCCCAAACAGACTATATTCCTGGACTTAAACCCAATGAGACGGTCAGCGCATTAGAGATTGTTGTTCGCCGAGAATGGGACAAAATACCATCAGTCCAGATTCGTACCACGTGTGGAGCATTCCCAAACATCGAACAGTAACATATTTGTTCTTAAAATTTGAAATATTTTTACGGCATATTGAAATTTTCACGCAAAAACGAATTTAAATTAACACAATTACAGTAATTTTAACTGATAACGTTTCCAGCACCAACTCCTGCACAAAAAAAAAAACATTAAACATTTTGCTCTTTTGTTCGTTTTTTGCAAACCACAAAAATCTCGTAAAAATCGCAATTTAAAGTTATTTTTAATCAACAACTGCAAAATATCTGCCAAATTCTATGCGAATATCTTGGTGATTCTTTCGAAAATTTTCCAATTCGTGACTATTTTTGCCATATTTTCTTTTTTAAATCTATTAATAACTCATTATTCGAAGATATTTTTAGTCATTTGAATGCACCGGCACAACAACATGAGTGACATGAATGAAAATAATGCTTTAAATAACATTTTCAACATGTTTATTTTTAGACGAAACACACGAATTATTTTCTTTTATTATTTTCTCAATGAACGAACAACTTATTAAGGCAGCCAACGGAATACGCCAACTGATACAAGTTGCTGCAGAAAAGGAGAAGAACATGAAACGGAAAATAACACAGAAAACTAATTTGCATTTAAAATTGTTCCTAATTTTCCCTTCGGTTTTTTTTATATATATTTTTTTGTGCACTCTGCTCTCTCCCGCTCTCTCTTCAAGTTGTTGTTGAGGAGAATCCTACGGTAGTGTAGCTGGTGCCAACAGATATAACAACAAACAACATACTCGTATTGTGTTGCTTTTTTGTGGTGTTGTTGGTAAAGTGTAGAATTTTGCAAATGGACTTCGAGTTTGGGTACCCCCGAAAAAAAAAGAACAAACTACTACTACGAGTACTACAACAGCACCAACTCGTATGAAATGGAAACAATGCAAAACACACAGAAACAAAAAGTTTGAGCTACGTACGAGAACCCAGGCACAAAATGCCGCTCGTTGCAGCAACACAGTACTTGTCGTATAACCACCATCATACAGGCGGCGACTATAAGGAGTAGCAGAAGCAGTGCGGGCAGACAAGGGAGAAATCGAGAAGATGGCACAGGAACTGGAAATTGTTGGCACAAAGAGTTGGCTGGCGTAACACTTGTGTGGCTCTGAGGCTAACAAAGTCTACTCTATGCTATATGATTCGACGTGAGGCCAGGCCATGGAAATATGAGCTGTCACCTCCACCACCATTAGCAGGCAACACCATCAAGTGGCTGGCTGAATGGCTGACTGGTTGGTTGACTGACTGACTGACTGACTAGCTGGCTGGCTCAGCAGCCAACAACAAACGAGTCATAGAATAAGTGTTGTGTGATGTCAATGCTTATAACATCAAAATATGGTGATAATAACGATGAGCATTTCATTACTTTGCATAAAAATTGTTCATTAGTATAGAAAACGTTTTCTCCGTTTCTTTAATGGGTGGCGGAGGGGTTTAGATCGTTCGAAAAATTGACACACACAGCACACGCGGCATCCTCGTATATCACAACTTGATAATACACGAGGAGGAAGTGTTAGCCACAGTGAAAACAAAACAAAAAATGTATGTAATTTCAGTCAAATTTATGAACTCAACTCAGTGAGTGACATTTATTTCGAAACATCAGCCTTTCCTACTTCTAATCCTACTCGAAAAACGGGGTTAAAGTTGAAAGTAATCTGTTCCATTTCATATACATTCACACATACACGTACACATAAGCTTAGGGTGTGCGGCACAAAAAGGCCTCATCACAAAGGGGGAAATTTTAAACGTTGTTTAATGGATTTCAAAAGTTTGGTTCGTTTAAAGGATTAGCAGAAATCTAAAAGATAAAGCACGTAGTTTTGCCACAAATTTGTTTCCGAATTTTGTGTGTATAGAAATGTTCAAGCTTCCAGCTAGCCTACCAGGCTGATTTTAATCGATTACCATCGATTTATTTACCATCGATTAAGGGTTGATAAGTTTTGCACTTTAGCCAAAGAATAGAAGAAAACTAAGTTTTTTTTTTTTCAATATTTAAAGAAAACTTTAAAGGACTTATTGGACACTATGTTGGTTTAATTTGTAGTAAAATTCGATTGATAAATATTTCATGAAAAAGTTTACAAAAAAACTTTCGTAATTATGCTATGTAAGGAGTATGACATAATGCGTAATATCCGCAAGACAACTGATGTTGCATTGGAGCAAATATAAGGTTCACAAGCCAAGAAATTTGACTGATATCCGATATCTTAAGCATCACATAACACCCAGATAATTTTCCTTAATTCTGTTAGTCCCTAACAATTTTGTAAAATGGTACGGTTTCATAAGTATAGATTGTTACTCACGACTCGTAAGCGGTGAGTTACGGAGCTGGCTCATTCCTAACGCCTGTGGCTCATGAGTTAGGGTCTTTATCCAGTGCTTATGAGTAGTGAGTAATCCGATCTACTTAAGAGTCACTTGCGGTGAGTATGAGATGCTCACTACGGTACTAAACGCCGACATATATACAGGGAGGGCCATAAGGGTGTTGGCGGTTTAAATATTCAATTAAAAAAAAACTACGAAACATAAAAAAAATATATTTGTATTTTTAAAAAATAGAAGCATGGGAATTTTTAAGACTTAAAAATAATGTTGTCCAAATGGCTTCCCTCGGCTGCTTGACACTCTTGGAACCGAAGTCGCAAATTTTGGAAAACTCGTTGAAAAGTTGTTCTCGGTATTTTGTTACTTTCCTGAATAATGTTCCTCTTCAACTGCTCTAAATTGATCGGATTATTCTCGTAGACTACCGATTTGAGGTAGCCCCATAGAAAATAATCGGGGCTACGTGGGGGCCATTCAATATCCTCCCTTTTCGAAATGAGTTTTCCAGGAAAAACATTTTTCAGCAGCTCTATGGATACCCTAGCCTTATGACATGTGGCCCCATCCTGTTGAAACCACATCCTCGAGGTATTGCCTTGAAGTTCTTGCAAAGCTGGCACCAAAAAGTCTGCTAGCATGTTGCAATAATTGTGCGCTCTAACCGTCATCGCATGCCCTCTTTCGTCCTCAAAAAAGTATGGTCCAATAATACCGGTTGACGTTATCCCAGCCCACACGACAAGCTTAGGGCTGTGAAGTGGACGTTCATGCAAGCGTCGGGGATTAGTTTCTCCAGCCAGAACCGACAATTTTGCTTGTTCACATGGCCATTAAGGTGAAAATTGGCCTCATCACTAAAAATCACGTTGTTGAAATTGTTGAACCGCTCTAGCATCAAATTGACAAAGTTAAGTCGGTTATTGGCATCATCGGGTTTTAATTCTTGGACTATCTGAATCTTATAAGCCTTCAAATGCAAATCACGTTTCAAAATTCGTCGTAAAGTTGTTCTTTTGACATCCAAAGACTGACTTCTCTTACGCGTTGAGTGTTGCGGATTTCGCTGAACTGAAACACGAACACGCTCCACAATGTCAGCTGATCTTGCAGAAACTGGCGACCACGAACCGTAATTGGTACTGTTGAGCCGGTTGTTTCGAACATGGAACTTCACTTAAATCGTGTAAACCGTGTTCATGCAGTGCAGTAATCACTGATTTATTGTTTTCGTAATACGCTCGGACACAAAATGCACGCTGCACTCCCGTGTACGGCTCCATGGCGACTAAATTTCCAGGAAGCGGCGCAGCGAACAACATATCCCCCCGCCACCTCGCGCCGCGCCTTACCGAGAAATTGAAGAATTAAATCGCCAACACTCATATGGCCCACCCTGTATAACCTTAAAATAATAATGGCCTTTCAAGAATGTATTCTCATTGCTCATTGCTCAAAAGTCAGTAATGAGTCAGTAAGTGAGTAATCCACCTTATTCATGAGTAGCTGGCGGTGAGTATAATAATATCTCATACTCATGAGAGAGTATCAGAGTATGAGATATCTCATAATATGAATGAGCAAATGCCATATCTGTTAGCAAGTGCGGATTTTCTAAAAAAAATCAACTCAATCACCACTTCAAACCAATAATAGTGCGTACGAAAGAAATCCGTCTAATATCCGCAGTACAAAACAGAAACATTTTCGAGAATTTTATAAAATTTTATATAGAGTATATAAAATAACAACATTATATGAAATTAAATTTTTTTGAACTCCGAAAACTTCTGGATATGGAAATGTGTTATTTTTTATCACGTCGCAATTATTTACTTTACAAAATGTACATAAATTGTGAAATTATATGAAGTATGGATCTCATTGTAAAACAAAGTGGATGGATGAACCAAACCTTAATAGTCAACAAACTTTTTCAAGTATAATCCCATAAACATTTTATGTCAAATATAATAAAACCTTAAAATGTTAATAGCTTTCCAAGCATACATTCTACTAGTTTGCTCCCTAAGTATTATACTAAAAAAATAGTCGCCAATACAGACAGGAAAAGGTCAGTCCCCTCGAAAAAAAAACTTAATAGTAATAAACTTTATTTGTCGCCCCGTATCTAATTTTGACAACCACTCATGATTTAGACCAAAACTATTTCATTCGTTTATTGTTAAATGTCATGTTAAGAGCCTTTTTATAAATAGTCCTTGTTGCTTGCTTGATAATGTCTGTTTCAATTGCACACGAAAGGACATCACGAATGCGACAATAAAAAGAGGGGGTAGAGAGAGAGGAAGAGACGGTGAATGAAAGGAGAATAGAACGGGGTCAATGACTTTCTTGGCAACCGAAATTGTCAGATCTGAGCTGAGGAGGACAAAAGTGAAACGTTTAAAAGTATGAAGAAAAAAATTGCCTTTGGCTAATTATAAAATGGTTCGTTTTTTTATCTGTTTTGTGGATTATTAGCAAAAGTATACAACCGAAAAAAGAGAGAGAGATATATATCGTATGTGTAAATAGAGGGGGAGGAAAAAGAAAGGAGAAAAAGATAAGACGAACTTCTTTTCAGAAAATGAGGTTAGATTTTGATTAAAAGTTAAAAAATATTTATGAAAATTTAAAATATAAAAACTTGCTAACTTCTTTTTAGAAAATGAGGTTAGATTTCGATTGAAAGTTAAAAATAATTTATGAAAATTTAAAATATAAAAAATTTCTATATGTTTTAATTGCACAATAAATAGGCGATGATTAATTTGTAGATGCTGTCTTTATAATGACAAAGTTAATGGACATAGTCTTAGTATTGCTAAAAAAAAAAGCAAAAGGATATCATCATATTTCTTCGGCCAATTCAAAACATTGAATTTATACAAGTAAACTTAAGATAATAAGGAGGAAAAACTTACAAATTAAACAAAGTACTACTGTTTTTTTCACGTGAAAAAATTTGCACTAAACATGATTTTCTCGTGAGAAAATTTAATGGCATTGCCATTCTTTTTTTTTATTGGTTTCCAACACTGAATTCACAACAACTTATATTTTTACCACTTGATATTCGGCAATATATTTGCAAAATTGTAAAATAATGTCTGTTCCTAATACTATTACATTTCGTAATATATTGTCGAATATGTTACGACGTAAAAAATGTAATATTTGAGCAGATATCAGTGTTGGAAACCAAAAAAAAAGGGTTGGTGTCGCCGCTTAAGAAATGTTTCTTCGCGGAAAACATAGCAATGTTTGGTGGAAAAATAAGCTTCAGATTTCACAATCACTTTCGTATGGAGCCGTTTTTATACGGAGTTTCATCGCGAAAAGTCAGCATAGGCCAGCCTTAACATACAAAATAGCATTTGTGAAACTTTCGTCTATCCAACATTATCGATATATGTGAATACTGTGAAAACAAATTCATAGATTTTAGTATCATTACACTTTAAACGTAAAAAAAAACGCTTCTAGGTGGCATTTCAAGAATGCATCGGACCAAAATTGTCAATAAAAAAACATTATTTGACTGTTAAATGTCTTTTGAGTAAATCATTCTGCAGATAGCTCTGTATGAACAGACAACTCCTGACTTTTGCATCACGACAACACGCCATATATCACACACTGCATTTTGACAAAAAAAAATCGCTCCATAACCACGTAATTTGCCTGATTTAGCGCCCTGTGAGTTCTGATTGTTTTGAGTAAATTGAAGGCATTCTGAAGGCAATGCCGGAAAGTATCTACTGATCATGTTTCAAGGATAGGAAGTAACGCTGATATACATAATAGTATTGTGTTAGGACCTGAATAATTTCAATGTTAAAATGGATTTGGACGAGTAAAAAAAAATTTAAAAAAAAAAATTTAAAAACTGCTTATTCATTTTATCAAAAAAAATGGCGAGAAGGAATCATTTAAAAAGCACGCTGAAAGGGATTGTCAAGATTCTTTTTGTCTTTAAATTGGCCCAACTGTCGCCTATATTGATGCGGAGTTTCAGCATGATCTGTCATTTAGTTTACTTACAGGGCACCATTTTGTGAGTTCATCTCAAGTATGTTTTACAATTTTTGCAATGAATGAAAGTATCGAACATATTTTGTACTGCAAACGGAATATCGTAAGTCGAGTAATTCAAAATGTTAAAGATAACTTAAGGTAAATCGACTTTATCAAAAAAATGTGCTTATGAGTGGTACACTACATTCAAAAGCGGTCAAGAATTGGGGGAAGATTTGCCCGTTCTAGTAAAAGTCTTCACCTGAAGTTAACATCGATTAAGTCACCATGAAAATCGTTCAGGGCCTCATGAATCATTTTATACTATTACTTAGGCATGCCGCTCAACTAGTTTCGAAAGACCTGAATTTTCTTTAAAAACTCAATGGCAGGTCGCTGAAAACATCCTAAAGTGAGTCGATTCCAACTTCATATTCGTGAAACGCATTAGAAAATCGCGTCAAAATCGGAGAAAGACAAGGCAATGCTGACTGTTTTCCTTTGATTATCGCAGTGATGTCCATTCAAAATTCTTGCCAGAATGCCAGACGGTAAATAAAGTATGTTAAATGGACATTAAGAGGCGTTTGAGAGAGCAAATTCGTCAAATACAGCCAGATTTGTGGAAGAAAAACTTATAAATTTTGCAACACGGTAATGCGCCTTTTCACAAGACTACCATTGTCAAAAATTTCAGTAAAACTGTCTTTCTTTCTATAGGGCTTTCATAATTTCTATGCAAATTTGTCTGTGTTATTTGTAGTAAAATAATGTATGTAATATATTATCTTACCCCCACATGCATAATTCATAATGTATCCATTTACGAAATGACTCACCTGAAAAGAAAAAGAATAAATTGACATTTATCAGATTCAAGTACAAATTTCATCAAAAAAAAAAGAGAAAATAAATAATAATTTTCATCCCAAAAAATAAGAACGACATAAAAATTTATCCAATAAAATATAAACGAGAATATTCCCCACAGGGCAGACGGTAAAAGCTTTTTTTTTCTTAAAACGTAAATGTAATCTGAAACGATGGGATTCCCCTATAGAGAACACATAATGTAAAGAATACGATGATGATGCAAAAGAATTTTGCTCTCGCACTAGAGCAGACAGTAGAGCTGTCAGAAAAAATTAGGACAAAACCTCCCTGACTGCTGCTGTAAACATATTTTAAATTGCCCTATAACGAAAAAGGTACTTTTTCTATTTGTCAAATGACTGCATAAACTTTGTGCGTCTGCCTATCTGGCTGTTATGAGTTCCCATCACATCACACAATAATACAACAACAAATAGTCTAAATTCCATTCATCGCAGGCAAGGGGAGCGAGCGAGTAGTTTTTCAAGCCAAAGTGTGAGCAATATACTCGTATTAGTGTCTGCGACAAAGGAAATACCACATAGTTGAATGCCAAAGAAAACGAAAAACATAAGTTTAAATAAATGATACTATTACACACTGTGTGACAATAATATGATGAATTAAAAAGCAACAACATCTACTACACACAAATTGTATTTGCATAACAGAGTTGATGATAATGGTAATACACATGTTGCGTGCTTAATGGATGGCTGAATTTCAAGTCTATATGTCTGCTAAGCAAGTGGTTTACATGCTACCAGTACACATGTAAACTACTCGCAAGTATTACTGTTAGTGTTACTACCTACATACATATGTGCTTTTCAGTCATACGAGTACTACGAAATATTACTCGTATTATACATTTACAAGACGCCAGAGGTTGAGAAAGAGAGGCATACTTTCTAGCCCAACTCCCACAAAATCACTATACCATCACATGCTCAACCCCTCCCTCGACAACTCGTCTGATGGACCAACCACAACCAAACTTCCAACAACTGAGAGAGAGAGAGATATACATATATAGGTATATTAATCGCAAAGAATTTATAGAAATCGGAGATAAAGTAAACATCAAATTTTTTTCCATAGTACGAATAAAAACAATAACAATAACAATAAAGGATAACGAAAACGTAATTGACTACGAAAATAGAATTAGAATTAATCGGCAAAATGATTTTACTTATATTGACAGACACAGAGACTTAATAAATCAATGAATAAATCGGGCAATGAATCAAAGAATAACTGATTACCTGAATGAATGAATTGTGTGTATGGATAAATCCATAATTCCTATAAATTCAATCAATATTATGATTTTAAGAATTTCAATATCAATTTCAAATTGAAAAAATGTCACTGATTATAATATTATTTATATGTTTGTTATGAATTCTATGGATTCAATGGATTATAAGAATTCCATGAATTATATGAATTCCATAAATTGCATTAATTTAATTAATTAATTAGATTTTATAAATTCTATGATTTTTTTTTATAGTTCTGTGAAATCCGTGAATTCTGTAAATTCCTGAATTCTATAAATTTCGTGAATTCTATGAATTTCGTGAATTCTATGAATTCTGTAAATTCTGAGAATTCTATGAATTCCATGAATTCCATTAATTCTACCAATTCTGTGAATTCTACGAATTCTACCAATTTTGTGAATTTTAAGAATTCTATGAATTCTACGTGTTCTATGAACTCTACAAATTCTATGAATTCTACGAATTCTATGAGTCCTATGAATTCTTCGAATTCTACGAATTCTATGAATTCTACGAATTCTACGAATTCCATGAATTCCATGAATTCTACCAATTCTGTGAATTCTACGAATTCTCTGAACTCTATGAATTCTACCAATTCTGTGAATTCTACGAATTCTCTGAACTCTATGAATTCTATGATTTCTACGAATTCTGTGAGTCCTACGAATTCTATGAATCCTACAAATTCTATTTTATGAATTCTACGAATTTTATGAATTCTACGAATTTTATGAATTCTACGAATTCGATGAATTCTGTGAATTCTACAAATTTTATGGATTCTGTGAATTGTATGAATTCTGCAAATTCTATAAACCCTGCCAATTCTATAAATTTTGTGAATTATATGAACTTTTTGAACTCTATAACTTTCGTGGATTATATTTTATGATTTCAATGAATTCTATTATTTCCACGAATTTTAGAGTTCTGTGAATTCAATATACACTGTCGATGCCACAAATTCTATGAGCTCTGAGAATTCTATGCATTCTGTCTATTCTATGAATTCTGACAATTCTATGAATTCTTTCACAGTTCTATGAATGCTGTCAATTCTATGAATTTTGTGAATCAATTCTACAAATTTCAAAAATTCGAAGAATCATATCAATTCTAAAACCATTGATGTATTAATATCAACCAATGAACCAATAAGCAATTGGATTAACGAATTAATGAATAAATAAATTTTGTGAATTAGTTAATCTAATAATGACTGAATCAATGAAAAATTGAAGCAACAAATCAATGATCCAAGTTGATGAATCAAGCAATAAATGGTCCAGTGTATTAGTGAATCAAATAACAGCGAATCAAATTAACTAATTAGTCAACTAAAATGCGCAATCGAGAAATCAATGAAGCAAAAAATTAATGAATCAATGATTCAGTTCATCAATAAATCAAAGATTCAATAAATATACAGGTCTATTAACTTATCAATGAATTCGTAAATTAATAAATCAATCAAACAATATACCAATGAACCAATAAACCACTGAATCAATGAATTAATAAAGCTTCAATTCAATGATTATATGAACAGATGAATGAATGAATTATCGAATCAATGAATAATTAAACAATAACAAATTCAATAACTCAGTTAATCAATAAGATACTAAGACAATGAACCAGTAAATCAATTAATCAATTAGTCAATGAATATATTAATCAGTGAATTGATGAATCCATGAATGAGTCAAACAATAAATTAACCAACGACTGACTGAGTAAGCTAAGAAAGCAGCAAATCAATTGTTTAATGAATTAATAAGTCAATTAATAAATTCACCACCGAATTAAGGAGCCAATTAATCAGTGAATCAATACATCAATGGATCGATTAAACAATGAATTAATGAATCTATAGGCAGACAAAAGTTAGTAAATCATGGAATGGGTACATCAATATATCGATACGTCAGCGAACCTATACGTCAGTGAATTGAAACATCCGTGAATCGATACATCCGTAAATCGATATCTCCATGGATCAGTACATACGTGAATCATTGCATCCATGAATCGACGCATCAATGAATAGACACATCAATAAATTGCTACACTAGTAAATTGATGCAATAATGAATCAATGAATTAACGAATCAGTGGAATAACAAATCAGTGAATTATTATAAAACAATATTTTAGTCAGAATCAATTCATCACTAATCGCACTGCCCTAAAATCGCCATTCGCATCTGTTTTTACGCTAATACCAAACTATTGGTCCTTCGAGCCGAGCATTGAACGTAGTCAATAAGAGGTTATATCCAGTATAGACCAAAAGAAAAATAAAGCGATCCATAGAGCGTTTTTAGTTATTTTTATAGCACAAGATACAAGAGATTCTCATATATCAAATAATTGAACAATTTTATGCTTAAATTGAGGTTACATAAATGTGTAGCTTTAGTACAAAATGGGAAATGTTACACTGAGATAAATAAGTGTATAACGGTTACTGGGTTACAGTGTATAACGGTAGCCAATGGAACCTGCTGACTGCCGTTGCTGATTGAATGATTTGTACTTGATTTAGGTTATCTTCTTCTTTATAACCTTGTTATTAAAATTAACACTTTTTTTGTTACGTTTTTATCTTTCGCTTCAATCCATAAATATCAATTTCACAATGACAGCTCACTTTCGTCTGACCCTCCCTCTCTTTTTCTTCCCTAAATTTGTAAGCGATATGAGGCGGAATGCAAGCTATCATTTTTTCATCCAAAAGTAACGAAATCGAATCGAATCGAGAACAAAACAATCTTATCAATAGCAAGAAAATTCAACTAATAAATTGCAATAAATAATATTTCAACGAAGCAGCAACAGCAGCAACAACAACAACAACATCAATAAAACAAAAATGGCAAAATACTCGACATTGGGTTCTCCTCCAGTGCAATGCCAGAATGGGCGAACCAAGTAAAGAAAATATAATTGTCATATTTTAGTTTTCATTTCACGAGTTTGGAAAATATATTCTGCCATATAAGCTTCGTGTCAGGCCAACCTTTGTGTTGAGCTCTCCGACCCGCTCCTTCGACTTCTTACCCCACCTCGAGCGACCACTCTTCTTTCTCCCTGCCATGTTTTACGTGCTATCCCAAACCAATTGTGTGCGTTTTCTTGCGTTTGTGTTTGTTTTGCTTGCCACAAATGTTTTGTTTTAATTTTTGTTTTATTTTTATTGCAGTTTTTTTTTTTTTTTTTTTTTTGGTGGTCTTAGCGTAGATATTTATATTCTGTGTGGTGTCTCTTGTGGTAGCCCCTTACAGCTGCACCCCTTTATTGTTTCGTTTCTTCGTCTTGTGTCTTGAGATAGTGACATAGTGGGGTGGAGGGGCTTTGATGGGTTGCGGGATTTAGGTTATGAGCGCTCAATTTGGTATCAGCCATGCGTATCATAAAATAATAAATTATGAAAAATAATGAGTTAATTGTCAGACGTTATATAGAGTTAACTGTGAAATGTTGATGTGTTTTTTTTTTCCTTTCATTTCTTGGTGTGGCAAAAGAGGAAGCGCTATAATGATACGAAAGAATGGAAAAAAATTTGCTGCTTAGCACATACGAGATTTGTAAGGTATAGAAGAACGTCATGGCTAAAGCATATACTGGCAGAAAGTGAGGGTCATTGGAGGAAATGCTTGGTAAAATGGGTTAATATTTAAGTCAATAGCAGCAGGTTACAGTGTTTTCTTAAACAAAGACCTTTACAGAATGTGAGTGAAGATGGGAAGTTTTGTATAATTTAACATTAAATATCCCAGCAAAAAAAGTACACTTAAAGAAGCAAATATTCATCACAATTTATGATAGGGAAGTGATGAAAAATCGCGTAATCAACAATGAAATTAACATAGGGTTGTCATAGCAGAGAAGCATTATTTTGTGATGCCTCTTCTCTTCATATTCATGACTGGCATGGATGTTATGAAAATTCGAATCAAGTTTTCATCATTCAAAAAATTTATTTCTTACTGTGATTTTATTTATATTAAAAGTCTGTTTCTTAAAAAAGATCGGCCCTACGGATTTGGTATTATACTCTCTATAAGAAAAACCAATAGACGGGCGTTGAATTAGAAGGGCACCAAATTTTTCGTAGAGCCGAAGTTTATACATCCTCAACCATGGACTGCAGTCCACAGTAGTGGGGATGGACACCCTTAGCGACATGAAAATGTACATGCTTTACTTGGTCTCTGAGTGTTTCAAGTTTATACAAATGACAAACTTAGCATATCAGACATCACATAAAGGAGATCACTTTTTCCCAAAAACTTTAAAAGGAGCTACTTTAAGCCGGCCATCAACAATTAGTTCTTCAGAGCATATTATGTTCTTTAAGAAATAGTTTTTGTAGCAAATCATTTGAACGAACGTATTTTGCTTTAATTGCTTGGAAGCATAAATGGAAATAAAATCATATCTTTAAACACTTCATTACAATGCTTTTGGGAGTGGATCAAAACTGCTTCATTGGAAGCTATAAACATGCATGGATTGCATCTTTAGAGATGGTGAAAATGTGATTCTTTTTGAATAACTTTCACTTTGTTTGCTGGGATATAATTGAATAGAATTTGTTCAGTTTCAATGCTTCTGCAAATAAATTATATTGAAATATAGAAATTATTATTATTATTTTCTACGTGCGGCGTATAATAGATAAGGCTGTCTATTCCAGTCGCCACATAAGAAGAAGAAGAAATATAGAAAATCTTTAATACACCTTTGGAGAAATGTGCTTTTGGGAATGTTTGTAATAATTTGCTTAACATTTTCAAAATATACAATTTAAGGAGTCAATTTGCTGTTCGTTTTCTAAAGCTCAAGCGTGGTCGTACATCTTATCTCTAGGGTGTCGTAATAGAATATGCAGTTTTTTCCAACTTTTCCAATATACAAAGCGAAAGAAAAATTTGTAGACAATCGCTAATTGTTAAACAGAATTTTAGATCTGAGTAAAAATTTATTGTGGCTGTTTGTAAAGAAATATAGAATTCTTTTCCAACAAATTTTTGAACGGTCTATTGGGGATCTTTCATCGGAAGTTGTTATATTCCCCACTAGTGGATGGTTTTTACATGGAGTCATATTTTAATCTGCGGTAGGTCACCGAGGTAAATTTAAAATTAAATACATCACTAAGACGTAAATTTCAATCGTTCTCAAGGCATTCTTCAAAAGACCTTATATAAGGCCCTCTATGTACAATATTGTGTATTAAGTGCCATGAAGAAGTAAACTCAGATCATTATCGGCATGGGCATGGGATACGTCCATAAGAAAGCGGAATCAATGTCGCCATGTTTCTTTTGGGCGGCCTATTGAGGGTCTTTCAGTGGAAGTTGTTATGTTCCACATTACAGGATGGTTTTTAGATGAAGTCATATTTCAATCAGCGGTAGGTCAGCGAGATAAATTTAAAAATTAAATATATCAATGAGAGGCAAATTTCAATCGCTTTCAAGGCATTCTTCTAGAATATAGAATGATATAAAGCCCTCTATGTACATTATTGTGTATTAAGTACCATGAAAAAGTAAAATCAAATCATTATCGGCATGGCTATAGGATACGTCTATAAGAAAGCCAAGTGAGATCAATGTCGTCATATTTCTTTTGGGCGGCCTATTGAAGTTGTTATGTTCCACATTAGAGGATGACTTTTAGATGAAGTCATATTTTAATCAGCAGCAGGTTAGCGAGGTAAATTTAAAAATTAAATACATCAATAAGAGGTAAATTTCAATCGCTTTCAAAGCATTCTTCTAGAGACTTGATATAACGCCCTCTATGTACAATATTGTGTATTAAGTACCGTGAAGAAGTAAAATCAAATCATTCACGGATTTTTAAAGAAACTGCTACTAACTTTTCACCCTAATGGGAGCATTTCTAAAGTAATTTTTCTATAGATTTGATGTAAGTCTCCTTATAAGAAGTGGGTAAAGGAAAATATAATATCTTCGTCATTGGCCTCATTCAAAGACCTTTCAAGACATACTGGGCAGTAAAAAGAGGTGGGAAAAAAAAAAAAAAAAAAAAAAAAAAAAAAAAAAAAAAAAAAAAAAAATTTATCTGTAACGGATTTTCAAGGAAATTACTAACTTTTCTCCCTAATGGCAGTATTTCTCAAAGAATTTTTCTATAGATCTGATATAAGTCGCCTTATGAGCAGTGGGTGAGAAATGATCAGCATTTTTGCCCCGTGTAATTCGTAAAGGAAAATATAAAATCTTCGCCATTGGCATGACTTTCAAAGTCATGCCGCATTCAAGACCTTTCAACACATACTGGGTAGCTAAAGGATGTAAAAAAAAAGGAAATTGCTAACTTTTCTCTCTAATGGGAGCATTCTTAAAAAAAATGTTGAGATAACGGGCATATAAAAGCGTTCGTTTGGAAGACTTTTTTCTAGAAATTGTCTGCATTTACAACGCCGACTTACACTGTTCTGTTGCTCTGGAAAAAGTCAACTTTTAGTGCATATTGAACATCCTTCATTCGCTCACATTTTGAAATTTCCAACAAAATTCTACTAAAATACATAACATTGCACACCATTTGTCATTGTTTGCACACATGACAAAAATTTGATTAAATTGTATTTTTTTTTTTTTTTTTTTTGTTTTTTTTTTATTAAAAATTCTCACACACCCAAACCCCAACATCGAAACGACCTTGCACATCATGGTTTGCGCTGGCAAAGCAATAAAAAAAGAAACAAACAAAAAAGACGAGTGAGAAAAAATATTTCATTTTGTTTGAATTCTTTAGCTGGCTGGCGAAAACAACGCCAACGAGAGAGGAAAATATATCTTTTTTTCATTTGTTGTTGTTTAAAAAATTGAATCCCCCGTTAAGCTTCACATGGTCCGCATAAATCGAATGGGTATAATAGATGGCAGAGAGGGAGGAGGGAGGGTTAAAGGTACTACTCATATGCACATACATACATATATATGTACGTGTATATACTATGGGAGTTTTTGGGCCAATTTTTATTAACATTTCTATGGGTTGCAGGAAAGCACTATGATTGCAAGGTTTTTGCTTTTTATTTTTGAAAAATAAACAGAAAATAACAACAAAAGCGTTAATAAATAACTGAGAGCTCCATATGCGGCGATACCCTTATCCAGCACTACCTTTGATACATTCAACGGCCACCGCCATCACAAACAACAGTTCAAAATCGCTTCAGTCGAAAATATGAGGAGTTTAAACAGGGTAAAAAAATCATTCAAAAATCATTCATTTTATGCGCTACATTATTCTCCTCTCCATGTTCTGACATTTTGTGTAAACAATTTCAGTTTTTCTTATTTTGATGTTACAAAAAAACAAAAAAAAAATTAAAAAAGAAACTACAAATAACCTGCAAAAAACAACCGAAATTTTCCAAACGAAACAACGAGTTTATTGCAAATTGAATCGAATAATAAAAATCCCTGTGAAAATATGTTTTCACTGCTATGGAAAATATTTCACAATTGTGATATATCTAGCAATAAAACAACAAACAACAAAAAACCACAAAAACAATACTGTTTTTATATTGAATTGAAATTAAGAAAATATAGTTTGCTCATAACGCAACAACATGACTTTGGATTTATTTAAAATCTATTTAACACTTTGTTATTTATAAAATAAGTCCACAAATATGCGAAAAATAACACTCATATTTACAAAAGCTATTTTTTTTATAAAAATGAGTCAATGCATTTGTGTAAATATATCAACAATGGCTTTCATGAATGTACTGAGAGAAAAGAAAAATTATATGAAATTGTAAGTAATTTAGAAAATCTTAGATTATGTTTCAAATATACCATATATGGTATCAGTTTGTTACTTTAAAAACTTAAAAAACGGCCACATTTCTGGTTTTGGATTCCTTTTTGAAGAGTCCACCCAGTCCGATACTTTCGGCTCCTTAGCCAATACGAAACTTGGAGAAAAATGCCTTCAAATTCAGCAATTTCTTGTTGCAGCGACTCTTCTTCGTCGAAAACAACCAATTGATCGTACAAACGCCGATAAAGTTGAAGAGGACGTCCAAAATGAAAAGGTACTAGCAGTTAGCTGATTGTAAACGTGATCGTACAAACGCCGATAATGTTGAAGAGGACGTCCAAAATGAAAAGGTACACCAGAAATGTTTAAATTAAACAAAGGCTTGTTCTGCCGACCCTTTCCACTGAAAACAATCAACTATGTGTGGTTTGCAGATTTTGAACGAGATCGTACAAATGCCGATAATGTTGAAGTGCACTTCCACAACAAAAGAGTACATCAGGAATGTTTCAATTAGGCAACGGTTTGTAATGCCGACCCTTTCCGCCGAAAACAACTAACTATCTGTTGTTTGCAGATTTTAAACGTGATCGTACAAACGCCGATAATGTTGCAGTGGAGTCTAAAGCAAAAGAGTACATCAGAAACGTTCAAATTCAGCAATGGCTTGGTACGGAAACTTTTCTCCATAGCAAAATTGTTAATTGTCTGCGGCTTACTGATTTTAAACGATGCCGTACAAACTCCAATAAAATTGCAAAGGACGTCCAAACCCAAAAGGTACATCAGAAACTTTTAAATTAAGCAACGGTTTGTTATGCCGACCCTTTTCGCCAAAACAACTAACTATCTGTGGTTTGCAGATTTTGAACGAGATCGTACCGACGCCGATAATGTTGAAGTGCACTTCCAAAACAAAAAGGTACATCAGAAACGTTCAAATTCTACAATAACTTGTTATGACGACCCTTGTCCTTGTCCGCCGAAAACATCCAACTGTCTGTGGTTTGCAGATTTTAAGCGAGATCGTACGATTGCCGATTATGTTGAATTGGACGTCCAAAACAAAAGGGTACATCAGAATCGTTCAAATTCAGCAATGGCTTGGTACGGCAACCTTTCTCCATCGCAAAATTGTTAATTGTCTGCTGTTTACTGATTCTAAACGATGTCGTACAAACTTTAATAATGTTGCAAAGGACGTCCAAGCCCAAAATGTACATCAGAAACGTTAAACTGATTGTAAACGTTTAAATAACAGCTTGTTATGACTACCATTTTCGCCGAAAACAACCAACTGTCAGTGGTTTGCAGATTTTAAACGAGATCGTACAAACGCCGATAATGTTGAAGTGGACGTCAAAAATAAAATTAGAAACGTTCAAATTCAGCAATGGCTTGTTATGGCGATCCCCCTCAGTATAAAGTAACCAATTGTCTTTTGTTTGCTGATTTAAACGGGATCGTACAAACTCCGATAATATTGAAGCAGACGTCCAAAGCAAAAGAGTACATCAGAAAAGTTCAAATTCAGCAAAAGCTTGTTACGGTAACACTAAGCTATCGAAAGCAGTTAATTGTCTGCAGTTAATTGTCTGCAGTTAACTGATTGTAAACGTGATCGTAAAGTCAATTGTCTGCAGTTAATTGTCTGCAGTTAACTGATTGTAAACGTGATCGTACACGCGCGATAATGTTGAAGAGGATATCCACAACAAAAAGTTACATCGGAAACGTTTAAATTAACCAATGGCGTGCTTTGACAACCCTTTCTTCGCCGAAAACAACCAACTGTCTGTTGCAGAGGACGTCCAAAGCAAAATGGTACATTAGAAAAGTTCAAATTCAGCAATGGTTTGTTATTCCGTTCCTTCTACGTTAAAAAATACGATAGCCAGGCGGTTAGATTTTGACCCTCATATTATGAGATGCGCATGATCTCCTATTCGCCGATTACCTTGAAAAAAATGGGGAATATCGAGTAGAGAACACTATATGAGATTTCTTGAAGGAGAAAATTAGACAAACGTTCCAAATAGTGCCAAAGAAGCGCTCTATCATCAAAATTTTGCGCCGTAAGTCGATACTCTTTCTCCGAAACAATGCAAAGCGCCACAAATGAATGATCACATTGTTAAAACTATATGAATTGAAATTCGAATTACTGACCTCTCCACCGTATTCTACAGATCTGGGCCTCCAGCAACTATTTAATGTTGGTGTATCTCAAAACGATCTAGGATCAAATGACGAGACCATTGCGCATTTTGAAGATCTTGACATCCTTTTAGTAGAGTGTCTGGCAATGCTTACCCGCAATAAAGTCGAATTTTTGCGTCGATTTATAACCATGGATGAGACATGGGTCCACCATTTCACACTTAAGGCAAAGCCATGGAAGTAGTGGACTGGAATGCGAGTATCGTGTCCAAAGAAGCCAAATTATGGACAAAGGCTGCAAAGTGTTGTTTCATTAAGACAATGCTTTAGTTCAAACTTGAAAAAATGGCTCGGTGTTGAAAGATTTGCCAACAAAGAAGTGATAGAGTATGTGGTTGGTGGCCATTTTTAGAAGTTTGACTGTTACTTACTATAAACAGGGTATGGAAGCAATTGAATAGCGCTGGAAGAAATCTATCGAGCTAAAACGAGATTATGTTGAAAACTGAAGAAAATTTTTCCCAACTTTTTTGTGTTTTCTTTGTTAGATCGGTTTGGGGGAAGTACGACAGTTTTGTCTTCTTAAAATCTGTTCACTTTTTTTCTTAGTTTTTATTTTTCGTTACCCTCATATCTATTTTTATTACAATTTTCTTTTTAACCGAAAACTTGCATCTAGGATCATATTTGAAAAAGTTAATTTCTTATCAAATTTTTTTCTCAGTGTAGGTTACATGGCATTTCTCACGTCCCAGTGACATGAATCCATATTTTCTTTTTTTGTTCGGAAATCTTGTACAATGAATAGATGTCCTATTTTAAGATGAAATCAAATTTATAATATAATAAACACCTGATGCTAATTTTGGTATCAGCATCAACAACAAGTTGGCAGTAGTTGTTTTCGATTATGTTCTATATTTATACGCGCAGCGGAACAAATTCGTCACCAATTTGCGCTAAATTGTTTCACAACAATCAGAGCGGGAGATGGGAATAGGAAATAGCAGATCTATGGGAAAGATTAAATATTTACATTTGAATTTATAGATGAAACGCTAAAGCAGTGAATCATGTTATATTATAATCGTTTTCTACAGCATTTGCTGAGATGCATATTATTTCTGTTGGAAATAATTTTGTCTCATCAGTTGTCAAGTGAATTAAAAAAGATACGTGAACAGATGTTTTTGTGTGTGTGGAAATTAGAAGAAAGTGATATCTGATTAAAGATTGAAAAGAATAAAGTTATTGGCATTGTGGGTAGATGGTTGGAATAACTTTTATAAATCAACGTTGAACATTTAACCACATCATTGCGTGCTTTAAATGCCGCTTTGTATATTGCTTATAGATAAAACACAAATGACATGTGCACCATCTATAGCACATTAATTGCACTAATCGAGAAACCGTCCATTCACGGCAATAACTTTTCTACGTTTCATCATTATCGAAAAAGCATTATGGAAACCTTTACGAAACACAGAGCCACATCCTTTTTCTTTTTTGCATACTGGACCAATGCGAATATAAACCTATATACCTCCCTCCCCATTGACTTGCAAGTGCCAATTAAAATGAAAAATTTACTGTAGGTGCAAATATTTCTGTTGAAATGAGAAAAAAGTGATATTTGATTAAAAATTGAAAAAAGGAGACTTTGCCGTTGACCTTCACGTAAGGAACCAAGTTATTAGCATTACAGTACTGGTGACAAATTTTCCCAATACCAGTATATTCCATCATTAGTACCCAATTATTTAAATCATTGAATTATAATTGAATTTCTAAATAAAACCGTGGCACTTAATAAACTGCTCATAGATAACTCACAATTGACTTATGCGCCACCTATAGCATATTAATTGCGCTAGTCGAGAAACCATCACTGACAGTAAACAATAACATACTTAAGCTTCATCATCATCGGTGGAACTTTACCAAACCATTTATGAAACATACAGACACATTCATATTTATGCATACTTGACCAATATGTACCTATACGTATATCTCCTCTCCATAGCCTTGACTTACATTGTCAATTAAGATGAAAAACAAATTTACAACCAACATCTATCTTATTCACTTCAAGCACTCTTGAGTTATTGAAGAGCTACATCGCATAGAAACCCACACTATCCGGCAAATAAAATATTACAAAAACAGAGTCAACACCTTTAGCCGTACTAACGTCATCAATTGCAACTTCATCATTAGTAACGTTGATGACAGCAACAGAACTTTTGTCATCGGCAACCTTTTCAATAAAAATATCGTCATCGTCATCATCATCACCATCATCGATTTCATTACACAAGTAATGAAATGAATGTACAAGATAGTTGGACTATAAGTCATCACCATCATCGACAAAACAGCGTCAGCGGCGGCAACATTTCAACCGGCCACAACATCATCGGCCCCAGCAAAAGCGCCTACAACATCCTCTTCCTCCTCGCCATTGCCTTCAGCAGCTACACCCAATGGCATGAAAGCAGGTGTAGACATTTGGTGCTGTTGCTGTTGCTGCTAGAGCTGTCGTTGTGCGACAGGAAAATCAATTAATTTTGTTATCGGTATTTAGGTGAAATCAAACAAAATCGTTTTTTGGCATAAATCAATTAAATTTCTATTCACAATTTAGTTAACAAGCGTACAAGAGAAAAAATAAATGATGATGAAATTCAATTGAGATATGGTCCAGATGGACAAGCAGCAATGATCGAAATCTACTGAAACTTAAAAAAAAAAATAAACGAAAATCTTGAATTGCATGACAGCTACGTACGTTCTATCAATTTAGCTATTTAAATGTTTAGTTCTTTCTATATTTCAATGATTCATTAAAATCATTGAGCCATTGCTAGAGTTACTGATTAATTCCAAGATTAGTTGCATCATAAAAATGTATATCGATTTATTGATTTACTGATTACTTTTTTCATCATTGACAGTACTCGTATAGTTCAATATTGAAAGATTTGCTTCATAAATCCATTGTTTTAAATTCGTTTAGTTATTGTTTTATCGAATCATTGTTATTTCATTGTTTCATCGATTAATTAAATCAGAAATTCACCAAGCCGTTGCCGCATTGATTCACTGAATTATTGTTTGCCTCCATTATTAGTTCATTGACTCAATACTTCATTGATTTATAGCATTTGTAGAATTCAAAGATTTCTTAGAATTTAAAGATTTCCTTGAACTCATAAAATTCATGGTGTTCATAAAATTCTTACAATTTGTGGAATTATTAAAATTCGTGGAATTTTTACAAATCGTGGAATTATTAAAATTCGTAAAATTCGTGAAATTAGAATTCTTAGAATTCGTGAAGTTTTTGGAATTCTTAGAATTCGCGTAATTCTTAGAATTAGTGGAGTTCTTAAAATTTGTGGAATTCTTAGAATCAATGGAATTGTTGGAATCCGTGGAATTCTCAAAATTCGTGGAATTCTTGGAATTAATAGAATTTTTTGAATTCATGGAGTTCTTAGAATTAATGGAATTCGTAGAATTCATACAGTTCTTAAAGTTTGTAAATTTCTTAGAATTCGTGAAGTTCTTAAAATTCGTGGAATTCGTAGAATTAATGGAATTGTTAGAATTCGTGGAATTCTTAGAATTTGTGGAATTGTTAGAATTCGTGGAATTCTTAGAATTCGTAAAGTTCTTGGAATTTGTAAAATTTATAAAATTCATAATATTCATAAAACTCATTAAATTCATAAAATTAATAAAATTCAGAAGATTCATAAAATTCATACAACTCATACAACCCAGAAAATTCATAAAATTCACAAAATTCATAGAATTCGTAGAACTCATAAAATTCATAGAATTTGTAGAATTCGTAGAATTCATAAAATTAATAAAATTCATAATATTCATTAAATACATAAAATTCATACAATTCATTAAATTCATAATATTTATTAAATTCATAAAACTCATAAAATTCATACAACATAAAATTCATAAAATTCATAAAATGGATAAAATTCATAGAATTTGTAGAACTCATAGA
>JAHXMU010000370.1:789620-820602 GCA_019455685.1 Philornis downsi | reverse complement strand
TCATAATATGTATTGAATTCATAAAATTCATAAAATTAATAAAATTCGTAAAATTCATAAAATTCACAGAATTCATAAAATTTATAAAATTAATAAAATTCATAGAAATTCATAAAATACATAAAATTCATACAATTCATTAAATTCATAATATTTATTAAATTCATAAAACTCATAAAATTCATAAAATTTATAAAATTCATAAAATGGATAAAATTCATAGAATTTGTAGAACTCATAGAATTCATAAAATTAATAAAAATTCATAATATGTATTGAATTCATAAAATTCGAAAAATTCATAAAATTCGTAGAATTCATAAAATTCATAGAATTTATAAAGTTCATAGAATTCATCAAGTTAACCGAATTCATCGATTTCATAGAACTCATAGGATTCACAGAATTAAAGGAATTCAACGAATTCGAAGAATGGGAATCTGGTTTTCATTGACTCATTATATTTTCCACTTCTTCGAATTATTTTCTGGATTTTTAAGCCATTAATACCACTTCACTCTATAATTTTTTCTCAGTTTCTATATGTTTAACTAATTAATATTCACTTTCATCTGTTCGTGTTTTTGATTTCGCCCCAAAAATGTCACAATTTTCATAACTACAAATTTCCCCTCCCCAATTGACCGAAATATCAATGCCACCAAATGTCCCTGCTGCTGTTCCCCAGTTACCTCTCCTCTTGCTGAACCGTAAACCGCCCATACACATACATATATTTTAACAAGCCCACCATCCACATTCGGGAATGTCTCAATGGATTTGTATGGATTGGTGAGAAGGAGGTCCTATCGGATAACATGGCGTTCCTGCCATCCGCATTCACACTGCACTAAGGGAACAACAAGAAATTGAGGGTAAAACATTTACAAATAAAATATAACATAATAGAAATGTCGGTTGTGGCGGTGTAAGTAGATACGATATTGTACATTCAGATCTCGTATGTTAAAACCAAACTATAATATCCATAAATGGTGGATTGTCACAGATGTTGCCAGCCAGCCAGGCAGCAACCACTGTAATGGCAAAGGCAACAATGATGATGATGAGCGCATAACAATAGAGGGCCGCCATCATCCTTGATGCCATCCAACCCAGGGCATTAATGGAAAGAGAGACAGGGAGCTCTGTGGTTGTCGCTAAAGTAACAACTCAAAGCTTTAACAAGAACGACTATGTTGATGGCTGTTGAAATTGAATTATATTCTTTTGTTATTTGGAATCTCCATGTTGAATTAGAAGGACGTTTTGCCATAGAGAATAGAGGAGAGAAGGAAGGCGACTGTATTTATTTTTTAATTTGAGATGGCCAAGAGAAATATACACACTGCCATCTACGTGGAATTTAAGTTTCTGGATTGTTGTATACTTTAAACTAAAATTATTTACCATAGTTGAAATATTACTATGCTGAGGATATGGAACGCTTTTTATACTCGTATGTTCTCGAATTTAAGATGCTGCTTCTTAACTTCATTACTCTGTAAGTTAGGTAAATTATTCCATGATTTTTTATTATATTCAATCCTTATATGTATTACGTAGCTTATATCAAACTCTTTACAAAATAGTCATATTTATCATCTTCTGCGCCGTATATTGAATTCAAACAATTTCAGGTCGGTACACTTTCGTTATTTTGCAAAATATACGATACCGAATGATATTGCTACATTTTGATGCCGGAGTCATTATACAACTCATACTCATACATAAGGTGCCTAAACACTTTATAGAGTATATTTCTCTCCATAACTCCTTTAACTTCTATATACGCTTACTAAATGATCGATTCTCGAAGTTGCGAGAATACCAACATGACTAACACGCCACCTATGGTACTTTATATGTACTTTCCTAGACACCATCCCTAACATGCAGAAATCAACTTGGCATTATGTTCAAGGCAATTGGCTGCACGATGTAGCGGTAAGCATGATATACCTATACATACAAAAACACATTTTCAAATACTAGCACAATAATTAATTTTTATGGTAAGTCGCATCTTCCAAGACAAATTCAAACTATATTCGAAATTATATTGAGTTTTGAGTTGGCTTACAAATATTACGTAATAAATATTGAAATGTATAGCAGTATAGTTTGGTACACAGGTCTTCACGAAAGTTCAGTTTTGTCTAGATGTTGATATTATAAATTTATATAGAAGTACATTAGAATTTTGTTTCTGATTTATATTTGAAACGAATATTCACTTCATATATCATTTCGCCTTTTACCTGTAACGAAAGTAGAAATTTATCGATTCGGTTGCTCTGAAACAAATAAAGTGAATTTTGTTGATGTAATTTTGTTCCTTGGTTGAGGAAAAAAGTCCCGTCGACAGAAATTAATTCAAAGAACTTATTTTATTTCCAAATTCTGCGATTTAGAGCTGCATATTCGTCAAAACGACGTTCGCTCCACCTATCGTACATTAATTATACTATTCTGGAAACTGTCTCGTGAACAAGGTTTTTTCATATTTTTATGATAATTTTGCATGGAATATAAAATTGAATTCACATTGAGCCCTATAAATGCCAAGTCTATAACGACAAGATTCACTTTGTATTGAAAAAAAAAAAAAACAAATTCCTTTGCTTCCCTTGAATGTGCCACGGTAGTGGCACATGGTGGTGGACATGTTTTCTTTTAATTCAATAAAAAAAAGCAGGTTCTAAATATTGTCATACTCGAAGGAAACTATTTAATGCAACATCATATTAAGGACTCATTTAATTCTTACATCTCATAATTCATAGGGCGTCAAAGTCGTGTATTGCCGGCGATAAGCCCTTACAATTTATAGGTACTCTGTTCAGGGAAAACTATCACGTCTAGTAAAACTACGGGCCCATACTAGGCAACCACGTTTGGCAGCCGATACGCCCGATTATTCTTTTATCGACGAATTTTATTTGATCTAAAGACTAATAATGTTCATAGATAAACTATTAAACTACTACTACACATATTGCTTTGTTAATTGCGTGCACAACTGTTTGATCGCTCTCCACTTCTTGTATCACAGTCAAGCATCCCTACAAACCTTCCAAGACAATAAAACAATAGTTACCAAAGGCTTTGCTAAATAGAGTGAAGCTTTATAGAAGCCTAGGCCCAGCACACAGACATATTTTGGAATTCCTATGGATATACTAATCAACAGTTTCAAAGTTCTGAAAGTCAACATTCGTGTAACGTTACGGTCAAGAAGGCTCTTTATTTGGCGACAATAATATCTCGGGTTAGTCCAAGTCCAAGTTCATTATTACGTCCATTTTTAAGGACAATTACAATGAATATTTTAGAAGGAGCGAAAGTCGCATTCGTTTTTTGTTAAACATTGAATAAATAATGTTTGCCGAAGGGCTTCACCCTTTATTATCTTTATCAGGACATCCAACATCTCGCCATAGGTGACAGTAGAAACTTTTCCCTCTTGCACGAGGGGTTGCATGCAATGAATGCAATTTAAAGTGATTCGTTGATTGATTTATACCTCTATTAATTCTAGTGGAAAATCATATATTTCTGCTCGGGTAATTAAGCAAAGTAATTGCATACGTTTACGTGGGGTTTCGTGTACTAGGGATGGCATGCGAACGGTTTCAGTTCAATTTGCAAGTAATCCATTAATTAATTTATACATTTATTAATCCAGTGGCACGTACTGGGTTTCAACGTTTATTAGTGGATAAGTTGAGTAAATTAAAATATTGCGTATTTGAATAATTTAGTACTAATAAATATGTTGGAACTCAATACTGTTCATCAATACTGAATCTCATTTTTATACCCACAAACAAGTGCCCTCTAGTATTGGTATTTATAACATAGTACAGACAGGGTTATCCATTTTTAGGTTTCAAAAGTAAATTTAAATAAAACACACGTAAAGCTATGATTTCATTATAATGCTTGGATCTTGCCAGTATGTGTGAAATACAATGTCATTTAAATGGCCACCTCTGGATTGGTTGCAGCAGTGGATACTTTTGAGCGAATTTTCGACCACTTTTTCGAACATTTTGGCGATAACTTGACGAATATAGGTTTTCAAATGCTCCAACATTTAGGAATTATCCGCGTACACACGGTCTTTGACGTAGCCCAACAAGAAAATAAGTACAACAGCGTTAAACCGCATGATCCTGGTGATCAATTGACGTCGCAAAACGTGAAATTGCGCTTTCGGGAAACTTCTCATGCAATAAAGCCAAAATCAGTCATGTTGTATGGCGTAGGGCGCCATAATCATAATCTTCAATTGCAGGTCAAAAAAATCAATTATCATACGGCCATAACGCTCCGAATTGACGGTAAGGATTGCTTCAGCGCCGTAAAAAATACGTACATTGCGATGACGCACAGGCCTGACCACATCTGTAACGCTTCCAGTCTCTTCAAATTTCTTTATAATCTCGCCAATTTCTTGCACATAAGGTTGGTCATGACGATCATAATCATCCCTTAATGCACGAAAAGTGGTCAAATTTGAGTCACCGCTTTCGTAGTAAGTTTTAACTATTTTTATGGTGAACCTTTTACTACATAAATAACACTTCAGATGACAGGTATAAATACAGCCTTGCCAGACCGGGTATTTTGAAACCACTAAGTAGCTAACCCTATATTTGCATTATTCAGTAACAATTATCTCTTAGCATTTTATACACTTCAACCCACATTGTCTGAATTTATTTTATTGCCAGTGCTGAGCCAAATGCCCCTTATGGCATTTTCATAAACTATTCATTACCATTTGTGTCGTATTCATTTGAACTTTCTCTCTGTCTCTCGCTTCTGCGCCATCCTTTTAGCTCAAGTCCCTTGGTGCTCGCTCTATGAAATGCTTCCACAATCTTACATGTCTCCTTGAGCGATAGGACAAGGAAGTGTAAGAGGCAAAGGAGAAATGCAAGTAAAATATTATGTCATTTAAATCGAGTCCTGCAATTCACACCAATAACTTATGTCACGTTGCCCAACAAGTCTCTACATTATCCTTTTATTCCTGGCTTACATGCTAGTCCTTGCATTTGTTATTATTTCAGTTATTGTTGCTGTTGGTGTTGGCATTTCGTGTTATTTCCTTTCCTATATGTCACAATTATTGAGGTGTTAATAAATTACATTTTCTCTCTCTCTCTCTCTTCCCCCCGTGCATGGAACAGACCAAACATGAAATGCAATAAACTTGAACATTCAAAGACGCAGGATGGACGAAAGGTGTAGTAGCATGAAAGCAAGGAAGAGCACAAGCAAGAAAATAAAAAGGAACCATATTTAAAAAAAAAACATTGAATGAAGAGTTATAAACAATATACATGCATATGTGATAACAAAAATGCCAAGGGAAAAACTAAAACAATAGGAAAATATAGGAGAAAAAAACGTAACGAATATTGATCACTTTTGTGTTAGTTGGTCCCATCAAGGACACTCGAACAAAAAAAGCCACCGTACTAATAAAAGCCTGGGATTTCGCAGGGTGGGCTAATGACTAAATATCACAAGTCATCTCGATATAAATTGTTGCTATGAAATGGATTAAGGATGTGTGTACTTCAATAAATTGTTTCGAAAAAATATTCTGCTAATAATTTATTACCGGAAACTTACTTTCATTTTTCTTCGACGGGCTTTAATAATAATTGTCTTAATATATTTCAAAAAATCAATCAAAATCGTTGATTCACTTAATATGTTATTAGGCGAAAAGTATACGTTATATATTACAAAGTCCTCTGCGACTCAGTTACTAAATTGACTCTTGCGCCACCTATCGTGCATTAATTGTACCGTTTTGGAAATTAGCATTAAAAATTGTTTATAGTTTCCTTTCCGATGTATGAATTTGTAACATAATTTAAAATAATTAAGATTCGTTTAGCAAGTTTTGGTTTTTCCCATCATGGTTTAATAGTAGTCAAAAAATTACTAGAAATCGATCATTGAAAAATTTCTTCTTGTCGTTAAGTTGGCACAACTGTCCTATATACTGTGTTTTGCGAATTTTACAATGGATAAAAATATAGAACACATAATTTGCCTCAAATTTTGTGTTGCAAATGCAATTTCGTGTAAAATCGAATCGGTTTTTATTCAAAAATACGTGCACATGGTTTCTACATTGCATTTTAAAGAGGTCGACATATGATAGATGAATCTCTGGAGGAACATTAACATTTTCAACTGAAATTAATGAAATTTCTGGTTCTATTCGTACTATTTTACACGGTAGTTTGTGTATGAAACACATTGGCGATCAATTAGATCCGAAAAACCCGAACTTTCTTTAAAAACTTTACAGACTAGTGGTGATTGAAGGATTGAAAGTAAGGAAGACATACTAAGATATCGTAAGTCAATTCCGACTACACATTCACAAAACGCATTGTAGATGTTGGTAAGACATGGGTTTATGAGTTTGACATGCAAACCAGTCAACAAGCCGCGGAATGGTGCCTTTCAATTGAGCTGAAACTGCAAGGACACGTCTAACTCGACGAAAAGTCAGAGTAATATTGTTTGGTTTCTTTAATTATCGCAGTGTTTTGCACTCCGAATCTTCACCAGAAGGTTAAACGGTAAATAAATATTATTACCTGGGCGTCATGTGGTATTTGAGAGAGAAAACTCACAAACTGTAGAGGAATTTTGCACTACGGCAATGCACCTAAAAAAAGGCAAGAATGCCAATAAAAATTAGTAAAAAAAAAAACGTCGTATTCACTTAATAAGACTCCGGCAGTCTTTTTTTCTCTTTCCAAAATTCAAAACGGCGCTTCGAAGCATTAGTTTTCAGTTGATGAAAGACATAAAAAACAATTGAAGTCGAAAACTGAAGCCTATTCAGGGAAATTCGTTTGAAAATGATGGATGCTATGATGATTGGTAGGATTTGTTGGCATAACTAAATTATTTTGGAAGGGTCCTGCTTTGAAGGCGATAAATTCCAATAAATAAATACATTTTAATTAACTATAAATATTTTTTGTTTTATTGACCAATTCCCAGTGCTTTTTTTTGACAAAATATATGTAAATCCACTAATCCCTTTCCTAACGACCAATTCCTGACTAGCTATAAATCTAGAATAGAACAGCATTAATGTAACCACAGCTTTTCCCTATAAGTCGCAATACTGGTCCTTCGAGGCAAATTATTATTAAATTAGTTAAGCCGACATCCAAAACTCATTTTTGCAATTTAGCTTTTTCGTGATTTAAATGTGTTTTAACTATTCCTTTAAACCTTTAATAAAAGAATAACATTAACATGATGACAGATTTTATAATGGTCCTTCGAGCCGAATTTAACACGTTATGACAATGTGTAGAGACTACCTAGTTTATCTTTCATTACCTGATGATAGAACACTAATTAATACAGAAATACAAATAATGAGACCAATTCTAAAACACTGACCCTTTCCTTGAGGCTAACTTTGCAATTATTACCCGTCTGCTTCGTGATTGCAACATGGTCAGTCAGTTTTTTAAAAGTAGTCATAACGCACACAAAAAAAACTGCTTCGGAAAAAGTTTTTCTATTCAAATAGTCGCCCAACTACTAAGAACAATATGTGTATATACGTCTAGCTCATTGTCCGCCAGATAGTCGGTATAACCATTGTCCACTTGCCCGCCGCCATCCTTTCCCCATGCCATGTCTCTCAGATTTTAAGTGTGGGTAAACACATGTGGTTTAAGGAAATGTGGTAATTTCCTGGCACAAAAAAAAGGAGGGCAGCGAAATAAAACGAAATGGGTCGAGTAGAAGAACAAGGGCGTCTGGGTGCCACGACACTGCTGGAAATGCATGTTGAGAATAAACGCAAAGGGGAAATGTCGACCAACCGACAAAAAGGGTTGGTAGGTGGAACAAAAGAAAAAAAAATACGATCTTTTTTGTTTCGTTTGCAAAAGAAATAAATTAAAACAAGGACACTGTAAGTAGTCTGGCAGAGAAAGTGTTGGGTGAAATGAGTAAAAAGGACTACAAACTTAATAGTAATAAAATAATACCTTGCGAAGACAATGAAATTGTTTCCATTAGTTTTTATTTCAACGAATAATCGGCTCATAAAAATAGGATAACAGATAATGATTATGGTCTAATTCGTATTACATAGGATATCTGTGATAAATCTTTGCAAAAAGTAATGACGAGATGATTTAAAATTTTCTACGAAAGATAACAGAACAGCAGAAGCCACGTATTAAAAGATGAGCCTAACTCGAACCATTACAATTACAGAAATTTTGGAATCTACTAATTAATTCCAAATTTTTTTTTAGCAATATATACATTGACTAAATATTATATTGATTAACAATTGTAAGGAAAAAGAACCAGGTAGCTCGTGTTGTTCCCTACTCTAAAATTTGTCGTAGCTAAGGACATATTTGGGAATTTCCCGCTACTCAGTAACACAATAAAACACATTGTTGTGCATTAATTGCGTGAGCCAAGAACTAACAGTATGTTGCCATTACTATTGCATTAACAATTCAAAAAATTCTTGGATATTATCTCGGGCTTTGATTGGCCATTCACGTGAAGCAGTTAAAATTTTAAAATTCTTTGGAAAACTACAACAATTTGATATAACTTTGATGGTACAAAGAATCAAACCGATAACAAAAAATATTCTGGCAGATACTAACTAAAGCTGTTGGTGTCCCCTTTAAATGTACTTAACGTCATTCGTGGAGATTTTGAAAGTATTTTATCAATATTAACGTTCAATATGCTGTTAGGAGAATCTACTACTAGTATGTTGATAAGTCTCAGTCGCAAATAGTGTCTAATTTGCTTAGCGATTTTGGATAGTTAATTTTGTAATTAACAGATTTCATTTCTAACCAGTAACACCACAGAGCACAACTAGACAATTGCAAAGAAAACATGACAAATTAATCGGCAAAGAAAAATCTGTACGAATTGTTCCGTGAACATTCTGCCAAAATCGTTCTGTTGAAGACTAATCTACCGATACTATTCTATCAACTGAAGAATAACCTACCGAAATCGTTTTATTGGCTGAAACTGTTTTATTGAACTGAATCGACCGAAACCATTTTTTAAGAGCAATCGACGGAATGGGTTCTGCAGAAGAATCTGTCAACAGAGGAATAACCGATCAAAATCGTTCTATTGCTAGCTAGAATCGGCTGATAAGAACCGGCTGAAACTGTTTTTTATGAAGAATCTACCGAAACTATTTTGCTGAGAGAAATCGACGGAATGGGTTCTAGGGAAGAATCGATTGTAGATCATTTCGTTGGAAAGAATCCTTTTGTTGGGAACAAATCTATAAATAATTAATCTGTTGGAAAGAATCGAATGAAACCAATTTATTGAGGAATAATCTACCGAAATCGTTTTATTGACTGAAACTGTTTTATAGGGATGAATCGACCAAAACCATCTTTTATGGTGCAATCGACGGAATGGATTCTGGAGAACAATCTGTCCACAGAGGAATAAACGATCAAAATCTATTGCTAGAATCGGCTGGTAAGAACCGGCTGAAACTGTTTTGTTAGGAAGAATCTACCGAAACCATTTTACCGGGAGTAAACGACGGAATGGGTTCTAAGGAAGAATCGATTGTAGATCATTTCGTTGGAAAGAATCCTTTTGTTGGGAACAAATCTATAGATATCATTCTATACGAAGAATGGATCGAAATCATCCCGTTTTAAATAACTGATCTGTTGGAAAAAATGAAATCAATCTATTGAGATTAGCCTGAAAGTTGTTGTTGGTGAAATTGACTAAAATCATTATTTTGGAAAGAATCGAACGAATCAGAGGTACCGAAAAAAAGCAGTGTTGTTGGAAGTAGTCAGTCGAAACTGCTCTATAGGGAATCATTAATTTTGTTGAGAGTGATCAAAAGAATTCATACCGCAGAAGAATCTAGCAAGATCTTTCAACGAAAATGAAGCGCCTAAAGTCACGCTGTTGGAAAGAATCGGTAAAAGTCCCTCTATTGGGAAAAGACAGACAACATATATCGTTTCATCAAGAAGAATTGATCGTAATGTTGTGAAGAATTTGCTGGCATTGCCCTAACGGAAAAATCGATTGAAGCCAATCTGCTGGGAAGAATCGATCGAAATTCTTTCATTAGGGAAATTCTGCTGATATACATATACTATTTGAAAGAATCAATCGAAATAATCATGCTGTAAAGAATTAACCGAAATATTTCTGCTTAAAAATTTCAGCAAAATCGTTCTGTGTGTAGAATAGACCGAAATCTTCCTCTTGCAAAAAATCGATAAAAAAAACCCCCCGTCAAAGCACTCCGGTGGAAGGAATCTACAAATTTAGTCGCACACCACTAACCGAAATTGTTCCGGTAGAAAAAAAAACAATGTAAGCCTTTCTGTTGCGGAAAATCTACAGGTATCGCCGCACTGAGAAAAATAGACCGAAACCGTCATATTGTACAGAACGCACCGAAATAATTCTTATGGAAGAATCGACTGAAACCAGCTGGGAGAAATCAACGTATTCAGTTTTGTTGGAAAGAGTCGACCTGCTAAGAAAAACTAATGGAAATCGGTGCTTCCCAAAGAATGAACCGACATTTTTATACTGAAAATAATCAACTGAAATCATTACCAAAATTATTCTGTTAGAAGAATGGACAGAAATCCAGCTACTTGGGAAGCATCAATTAACATAATCGATTAAAACTGTAAAGAGAGAAATCCACCAAAACGATTCTATTAAAAAGAATACATAAAAATCATCTTGTTTGGAAAGAATCAATCGAAAGTGGCCTGTTCGGGAAGGAAATGAAAAAAAGTGTTGTTGAAAGAATAGACTGAAATTATCGCATTGGAGATGGTCAATCATAATCCTTCTGTTGGAAACATTTTATGAAATTGGGAGAGTTGACGATAGTATTTTCCATGTATGCTGTTAAAGTGCTCCACAGATTACGATGCAAAGTTGACAAATTATTGATCAAGTGTCAGAAATGGTTTCTAACGTAGTACAATTATTATATGATAGGCGGCGCCATAGTCCTTTGTATCATTGGGAAATATGCGAATGGAAACAGTTGAAATTAGCATATGAATATATTATATGTTGGCATCCATATACAGTAATTGTGTTGGTTAGGATACAGCGTAAGCTTGGAAGAAAACGAACTGGTGCAACGGATCGGCGAAGGGCAACAAAGAAATGAAGATGAAGCCAAATCATTAAAATCCTGTCAAAACCCTGGAGAAATTGTGGAAAAGGCATAGAAAATCTTATTGCATCTTACAATTTTTTATAGCTGCGATATTTTTTACTACCGTTACAGGTTAAATAACACTGAGAGATATTAACTAAGTAACAATTTAGTAATTACTATGACTTATAACTGTGTAAAGTTTCTTACACACGATGGCATCATCTTATCAATTTCGTTTGCATTCACAAGGAATGACAGTATTATCCCCCCCCCCATTTTTCTCTGCTCTCTCATACAAATTGCAAAAATTGCGGTTAACAAGTTGCGGAACTAGGGGAAACTAAAAATTCCAACAATACAACAAGCTAAATGACGTCAAATATCAAACAAATCCGTTGGAAAATACCAACTTACGAGTACAAAAACGCACCCATGTTCGAGTGCAGCCAGCTATAACAGCAAGAAAAAACGCGATACTATTACAAGAGATGAAAAAATTGTTCGAATTGTTCAAGACTGACTGAAGCCACCATGACTGCGTTAAAGACGTCGATGAAAGATGATGACGATCATGATGATGGAGATGGAGGAAGACGAAATGAACGACTTTTAACTTGGGTATGAAATGTAAATGGAAAACTCACAAGAATTGAACAAATAAGCGGAAAAAACGTGCAAAAATGAAGAAATCATTCACATCACGTACATCATCAGAATCACCACCATCATCGTCGATGCCGTCGTTTCTGCTGCTTTCATTTCAGTCATCAGCGTTATCATCCTCGTTATCGATTGGAATAAATCTCAATGTTGAAGTCATTGCGCATTGGTGATGATGAGGGACTTTACAATAGATGAATTACTGTGATGTGATTTCATGTGGCCAACAAAGACCCAGAGATTTTCTTCTAAGGCACCGGAACAAAAGCTTTGTGTCATTTTTTTCTGATCAGGAATTTATTGGGTGTCACAGTCTCGTTTCCACGGCTGACGGAGGAAAAACAAACAAATTATTGATAACACTAATGAAGTGTTGTCGAAAAGAGGCATATAAAAACAAAGAGAAGAACAAGTTAACATAATGGCCATGCTTAGCAGGAAAATGTCACGGACATGGAATTTAAGCGCTAACGAAGCTAAGAGTTGCATTTTTCTGTAGTGCCACTCGATTGTGATGAATTTAACGAGCCTTAATTTCAGCGAGTCGTATTAAGTTTACCTTTGCTTATAATTTCACCTGGTTCATAATTCAGGGACCTTCAAAACTGCACTTATTGTACGAAAAACTCAAATTTTATTAAAATCCAAAACATTTCAAACTTCGTACTGGTTTGTATTTTGTGAAAATTCAAAGTTTCCTTAGATTTTATGTTCATGGAGATTATGTAGAGTAAGTCAGTTAAATTTGAAAAGAAAATTTAATTCTAAATATTCAAATTTCGCCTGGCTTTTGTTTTATAGAAACTAAAATTTTCCACAATTCATTTGGTCAAGATTAAGATTCTAAAAAAAATATTAGTGGTTGTTTCTCTCATCTCCCAACTAGCAACTAGTTTTTAACTAATGAAGAATATTAAAAATCTTATCAAAATTCTGGAAAAATTTATAAATGGCCATATGTAGCCAGTTTTATCGGGCGACATCTGCGTGCTTTTATGCATTGACGTGCCGACTCACCATCAAATAAAAAGCATGTCAAAAACGACCCCTTATTGTGCATTATAAAAGACCGGTATACGAGTATTTTTCGAGAAAAAATTCGTATTTTGTTAGCACTTTTCAATAGTGTAGCCAAAGGGTTGGTGTCACTTTTTTTCCAAACCCAAC
This sequence comes from Philornis downsi, assembly GCA_019455685.1. Taxonomy (NCBI): domain Eukaryota; kingdom Metazoa; phylum Arthropoda; class Insecta; order Diptera; family Muscidae; genus Philornis; species Philornis downsi. The sequence continues at coordinate 807,539 of JAHXMU010000370.1, read as the reverse complement.
ATCTAGTATTATATATCGCCCCAAAAGTGACCATTATTCCAGGGATGCGTTCAATCTCTTTCTGTGGACAATTATTTTTTTATTTATACCACTTTCGGTCAGAAATATAGGTAACAATAGACCGACTAATCAGCACATAGGTGGTCGTTTTCGAAACGCGCTCTTCTCTTATAATAATAATAATAATTAATAATAATTAATAATTATATAATACAGACTGGATAATAAATATTGCCACCAAAATACTAATCAATAGTAATTAAATTATATTTCTTTCCTGGACTATGCCGAAGGACAATCCCCTTCAACTCGGTGTGAAATCAACACTATGATGTAAACTTGTCACATAGACAGACATCAAAAAACCCCAAAAAAGAACAAAAAATAAATGCTTTCAAAAGTTTTTACATTCACATTAATATCAATTTATTTTTTCTTAAGGATTAGTGCAAACAGGAAGTTTGCGAAACACGACTGACAAACAAAGTTGAACGACTGAAGGCAGAGCATTCGAATAGTAATTGAAGCAACCCTCACTACGATCCCTCAAGCAATACATCAGCGGGCGTGGAGGTCATTTGAAATTACTTTGCTTTAAAAGCCACTAGAAATCTTTGACAAATTCTTTTTTCGTTTTTTCTCAAAGGAATGAAGCAAAAATAATTTATAAGAATTACAAAAAAATATTTGAGTTTCTTAATATAGCAACGATCATAGACCACCCTGCACTTCAACGTAGAACATTTTCCAGTGAGTGTTCATATTCCTTTGCAGTTTCTTACAGAAGCACATAAGTTGGGATCAATGTCAATAGTCCACTACCCCTTTCTACTTGTAATTAGCTAACAAATAGCCAAAATATTAAATTAAAAAAAAATCCGGAAAAATACAATTTTTTCAGGACTGTATGATGGGCATGCTTAAATCGACTTTATGATGAGCATTTCCAGCTGTTACAAATGGAATGACCAATATAATATGCTTCCTAATATGCTCCTTTCCTACAGTGTATCGAATCAATATTAAAGCTGAGCTAGACTATACTCTTGGGCAGGCTGCTCTTTCGTTTACGACTGTAAAATATTAAGTAGCAGAATTTAAACGAGGTCATATGAGCTGCCAAAACGAACACCGTAGTGGTCGACAAACTGAGGTGTCAACGTCAGACAATGTCAAGAAAATCCCCAAAATGGTGTTGGAGAATCGTCGGCTGAAGGTGTGTGAGCTAGCTGAAATGATAGCCATTCCAAAAGGTGCTATACATCGTATGTTCACTGAAGATTTCAAGATGAGAAAGTTGCGCGCAAAATGGGTGCCGCGCTTACTTTTAATACATGTAGAGCAAGAAACGTGCCGTGAAGATATTTCAGTAGAGTGTTTAGCGATGTTTCACCGCAATAAAGCCGAAATTTTGCGTCGATTTAAACCCATGGATGGGACATAGAGCCACCACTTCATACCGGAGACAAAGATACAGTCAAAACAGTGGACTAGAATGGGAGAATCGAGGCCAAAGAAGGCAAAGACGGTTCCATCTGAAGGCAATGTCATGCCGTCTGATTTTTGGAATGCGCATGGAATTGTTTTTTTTTATTACCTTCAGAAGGAAAAAACCACCAACGGCGAATTTATTATGCTAATTTATTGCAGCGTTTAGGTGAAGAAATTATGGAAAAAAGGCCGCATTTGGCGGAAAAGAAAAGTGTTATTTCATCAAGACAATGCTCTAGTTCACAAAACCACTATTGGGATGGCTAAAATTCATAAATTAAAGTTCGACTTGCTTCACCACGCACTTTATTCACCAGATTTAGCTCCCTCGGATTTTTGCTATATCCAAACTTGAAAAAATGGCCCGGTGGTAAAGGATTTCCAACAATAAACAGGTGCAGTCTGCGGTTGATGGCAATTTTAAGGAGTTTGACAGTTCTTACTACAAACAAGGTATAGACGAAGTAAGAAGAAGAAATACATCGAGCTAAAAGGAGATTGTGTTGAATAATGAAGAACTGCTTGTGTCTTTTCTGTTAGGTCGGCTAACTTTGGGACCGCCCTCGTAAAATTACTTTTAAGTTACATAGAACTTCTGCCGACAGAGGAGAGTTTCGAATGTATAGATACCGACCCGCCTATATTGCCATGACATGACACACTCAGTTTTATTAATGTTATTAAAACGGCCTCTTTATTTTTAATATAAAAGGCCTGCTCAAATCTAGGGCTAATTTGCTGTTAGAGATATTATTCATGCTTAATGTATGTCTGCCTGTATGTTCCGTATAAGAAACCAAATCATTATTTAGAATGTAATAAATGTTTGGCATTCAACTGTTTACGTATAAGGACTGATTAGTGGAGAAGACAACGCTCTTCAAAGTTATTTGCTTTTAGGCCTAGTACAGCGTGAGAAAGGAAACAACAGAAAAGAAAGAAGCTTTGAGTTCCATAAAATCGTAGGAATTCATGTCAATGCTTACACCTTAAATGTTTTACAATGATTGATTACAGAATATACAATATAGACGACACAATGTTTTGAAACCACACTGATAATTGTGTTTGAAATCAGTTATTGAATAGGACAAAATAACACAATCTAAATATTTCATTTATGATATGCGTTTTTATACATAAATCGAACATTTAACATCTCCTATCGTCGACTGTCCTCTCATATTTATTCAATGATGATATAAAGTTGCCTTCGATACAAGACAAACTGTAAGAAATGCTAACCGTAGACCCTTTTAAGGGGGGAAATTAAACAAAACAATTAGATCACGTTTGGGACACCATGAATGGATCGGCATGTTATTGAACTATTGGATCAACAAGTTCTCACCTCTTGACCTACTTTTGGGAAAATTTGTCTAAAAACTGACCAGCTTTCTAGTTCGCAAACAGATGGATCATCTTCACATTGCATTTCTTAATATTGTACCAATTTTTCGCCGTCCATTTTCCCATCTAAAGTTAATGACCATTTTCATAACTTGACAAAATCAAGCTGTAAGGAGTGGCAAATCTGAACCTTCTTTTATAGGGAGAAAAGATCACTTCTCCTTAAGATAAACAGCAACACGTTAGAAATTATAAATAACTTAGCGGTGATAATTAAATTGCCTCTAGTTAAACTTTGATAATAATAAGAAACGAAATTCTGTAAGGAGTGTAGGCAGAAATAGCGGTCAAACTTAACGGCATTATAGACGGACCTTAGGGATGCCTTACGAAACTCCTCAAACTTGGGATCTATTTTTACGCACAAGCTAATGCTATGTGGCTCTAAAAGTCGTCATTGCGATGAAAAGTATTTCTAACTTTCTCAGTCTCAGTCAGCCTGTGGTTCGAACAGTAGAGAATACCAGAATATTTTCCAGAGATATAAATTTCATTCGGTTCACAATGCTTCAATTGCATAATTAGTTTCAGAAAATGGCAACATTTTTAATGACTTACTACTATGCGCCATTTAATGAATTAACTACCAAGCGCCACCTACTATAGTTTAAATGTATTACTCTAGAAACTATTCCAGATGTCTAAACAACAAATCTCTAAAGTTTCATTGTAATAGAATTAGTTGTACAGGAGACAATACGGAACAAACAGACACAAACTAAATTTGATATATATTGCTACTATTAAATACATATCGGAACATCATTCCTTGACTAGCACTATATGTCACATGTAAGAGCGCTATTTCAGAAACCATGCCAGATGTCTACACAATAATTTTCTAAAGTTTCATTATAACAAAATGAACCGTAGCAAAGATAATATGAAACAAACAGACACATAGCATAATTTCAGAAAATGGCAAATTTTATACAAGCAACTTAGTTCGAATTGGGTCCTGACCGCATTTAATGATTTGACTTCCAAACTCCACTTACTACAGTTTAAGTGTGCTATACGGAAACAATCCCAGATGCCTAAGCAACAAATTGGAACAATACAGGAGAGAATATAAAACAAACTAAATTTGATATATATACCCATGTTGGAATACCATTCCTTAAGCAGCTCCTGCATATTACATGTACTATTTCAGAAACCACACCAGCTATCTGACGACAATTTGCTAAAGCTTCATTATAACCGAATGAACCGAAGACAATAAAAAAACAAACAGATGTACAATATATCAATAGCTTAATTTAAAAAAATTTAAAATTTTATGTAAGCAACTTAGTTCGAAGCCATCATAGATATCTAAATGACAACTTGCTAAAGTTTTATTGCAATGGAATGAGCTGTGTGGGAGATAATACAAAACAAACAAACACGAAACGAAATTTGATATATAATGCAACTATTATATCTATATGTATATTGGAATACCATTCCTTAACCAACCAATGCATATTATATATTCTATTGCAGAAACCACACTGGATATCTAGACAACAATTTCCTATAGTTTCATAATAACCTAATGAACTGTACCGAAGACAATATGAAACAAACAGACACACATTCCGGTTTTTATATAATGCTACTATTATTTTCCATTTCGGAACACTGTTCTTTAACCACCTTACAAATTTTCGCCCCAGTAGTTCCGTTAATGGTCTACCATTTTACAGCAAATTAAGCATTTCGCTAATGTCATTGTGCGAATTTCTTTTGCCTCTCTTCCCGCGTGTAATTCCACATAGACTTACAGCGACTACAATTGCTGTCTGACAGTCTTTACTCACCGTGTTCAGTTCAGTTGAAATGTAACGTAATTATACTTTTTTTCTTCTACCTCATTTTTGTTGTTACTTTTATTGCTGTTGTCAAGGTTATTAATAAATTTCGCTAAATTTTTGCTTTGCAATTTTGTATGATATAATTTAAGACTTGAAAATATTTAAAAGCGCAATTCATACAGTAGATCAGTCAGTGTGCAATATCTCATTCATTTCAATTATAATTGATGGTGTAAATTTACTGCGAACCATTCAATTTCGAGTTGGTCAGGGTCGTCATTTGTGGCGACAGGAAAGTGGAAGAAAGAGGGGTTTTGTGAGATTTTACGATACGTTAGATACGTAGAAAAGATTATTCAGAGAACGCAAGAAAATTTTTCTCAAAAAAGCATCGATAATTGATCATTTAAAAAGGTCGCTTAAAGGAATTGTTCAAATAAACTTTTTCGCCAAAATTGGGTCCTGGCATTTAGTTCGTTTACAGTGCTTGACTTTGCAAGTTCGTGTCAAACTTAATTTCTAATTTTTAAAATATATAAAAACAACGAAATTTCGTACTGCAAATGAAATTCAAATCATCTTCAAACCGTTGAGAATATTACAGAAGGCTTAAGGTATACCGACTTTATCAAAAAACACGTGCACATGAGTGGTACACTGCACTCAAAAGCATCAGAGGTGTGGTGCAAGATTTTCCTCCCTTTGGTCGATCATCAACGTCTTTTGAAGTGAAGTAAACATCGCTAAAGTGCGTTCAACTGATGCCAAAGACCTGCATTTTCTTCAAAAACTCAATTGCGTCAGAGCTGCTGAAGACATTTTAAAACAGTTCAATTCTGATCCAAGTTCATAAAACGCATTATGATACGTGATAAAATGTGGGGTTACGAAACCGGAAAAACACGTCAAAATCAATCAAAAATCACAGTAATGTTGACTGTTGCTTTGATTATCGCGCCATTATGCACTCGGAATTCTTGCCAGAAGATTAGAAGATAAATAAAAAGTATTATTTGACCATTCGACAACGTTTGAGAGAACAAATTCGTCCGTGAGGCACAACTTTTTAGATTTCTTCGATTTTTTAGATTGTTAGAGAAGGCATTAAACTGGTGATGAGGTGTAGGATTATAAGTTTGACATGCAAACTAATCAACAAGTTTCGGAATGGTGCCTTCCAGCTAAGCCGATGCAACTGAAGCAGGTTTTAAATCCGATCAAAAATCAAAGAAATGTTGATAAATTTCTTTCATTATCGCATTGTTGTGCACTCGGAATTCTTGCCAGAAGATCAGGGGACAAATCAAGAATATTACATGGGCGTTGTGCGGCGTTTGAGTGGACAAATTCGTCCAAAAAAACCATGTTAGTGGATTTTTGACTTTGCAACGTGATAACTCAACATCTCACATAGCTATTATTGTGAATGAATTTCTGGACAAAGTCAGCAAGTATTCACCTGAAACGGTTCCAACTTGCTTTTCCCCCCCCTTTCCAGTACTCAAATTATTACCTCGAGCATCCGCTTTCAGTCGAGAAAAGACATTAAAAAGAATTCTTGGCGAGGACTGAAATCTTTTGTAAGAAATCCCTTTGTAATTTGTTTTGATACTTATATTATTCATGGGCTTAAGTGTATTATTCCGTATAATTCCTATTATAATATTAATCATTAGTACAGATAGTTATATTCCATGACTAACACTTTCGTACTCCCGCGCCACCTATTGCCTAATAATTATACTGTTTTAGTAACTGTCGTTGATTACCAGAAAACAATTTGTCATAAATTTTACGATAATCGCATAAACGATAGAGGGAGGGACGCTCATATAACACACAGACATTTATTGACTTGTATGATAGTCGATATCGTCGATATATTGTTTACAATGCAATTTTTAACCGTCATGGTGCATGCCTGAGACATCATTCTTACCATTATTGTAGTTATAAATTTTATTTCACGACTAAGACTTCAGAAAAAATTGCCTAAAATATTTCCAACTTTTTTTTTGGCGACCAATCGTTAAGATTTTGTTGTTTTATAAGAATTTTTTGTATTTTAATCACAAAATTTACAACTTATAGTTCTTCTTAAGCTATTCTACTTTAGCTTTTCTCATTTGTAGCTGACCATTACTTAGCTATAGCTAATTGGTCTTAGCACTCTTAATATTAAAGTCAGTTCTCTTCACCATAGTTATGTTTACTCACATCAAATTATTGTAATGTAAAATTTTTTATTGGCCAATAAAATTAAAACCAAATGAATAACTAAATTTTTTGAGACAAATTTTTTGAGACAAATTTTTCTCCACAAACGTTTTGTGTTGCCAAGCCACGACACTGTAATGGCGTGTGAAAGAGAAGTTATATCAAGTTTTTATGTGAATGTAAAATTCACTTTATGACAGAAGAAACGACTTAAGTTTAGTTTGAATCTTAGCATTTTTACAGGAGTTTTAAATATCGCAAATTATTGTTAATGGTGGTGGTGGTGATGGTTCATTAGTTAATAGTTTTTTTTTAAGATAAGTATTAATTTAAATGTACACTAAACATTCGAGAATGGGTAAAGTTCGGAAGGAAATCATTGAGTGTCTTCCCTAGGACGGTAAATAGGCAACAACTTGCAGAAGAGAACATTGATTCGTAGTTGGACAACATCGTTTAACGATCCTCTTTTCCTTTTTATTTGATATTGAAATGATAACAACAAAGAATATGTAACTTATTAGTATATGAAAGTTTTTTAAGACATACTTTTGGGCTGACGTTTTGAGATATATTTAAAGCCGACCTTTAGGCTTCCAGTATAAGTAATCGACAAAATTCACAGAATATCCATAACTTACCTAAAAAGAGAAGAAAAAACGAAATTAATTCAGATTTTCAGAAATGCAATTGTGTTGAGACATCAAGTGTATTTCAAGAAATCGTTTCTACGGATATCTGTTATAGCATTCCAAATATGCGGAATTTTGAAATTCTATATAAACGACATTATGTGCCTTAAGTATGCGAATAATAACCTCAAAAAACATTATCTCGCTACTATCAAAGTTTTGAGACGAAATTTTCCAAAAATCAGTATTTTGAAATGGGAATGATGATATCTGTATATTTAACCTGACTCCACTTTAGCCTAACTCCACAGATATTAAAGCAAATAACTTCCCCAAAACTGTATTTCCTTCTGGTTTTTTATATGATCGAAAACAACTGTCTAGATTTTAAAGCGTTTCTGGCAAATATCTTAAAGAAGCGACTTCTTGCTGCCCATTTTCTGTTTTTCTAATATGCGCCGCCGCCAACATTTTCAACACGGACGATGTTAAACGAATGAATGAAAGTGTGTGGAAGCTAAACAAGTCTGACACCTCCCATGACTGACTCCATTTGCCGTCATTGTATTGAGTAGCTTTAGCTGTTCCTCCACTCCTCATTTGGCCATAAAAAAATGTGTAAAAGTTGTGCGATGTTTTTTTCGTCGTTTCCAATTCTGTTTCTTTGCGTTTTGTGTTCGCAGTGATTAATGATGCAAACCGAAATAGATATGTAAATATTTTAAATGGCAGATTTAACACACAACAACGGGCATCTGCGCCAGAATTGGCAACACCACCAGCAGCAACACAACATGAACAAAATCAGCAGCCCCATCACCACATACATCATCGTCACCTACAACAACACCGTCCACCGTCCGATCGTCCAAGCGACCGGACAACTATTAAACAACCCAATCAAGCCAACCGGCCCCAAATGGAGTTGACTACCATGGCCACCAGTGCACCAGAAATGTTGCGGCGTCGTCACCATAAAATACACAACAAAATGAATAACAATCAGGCAAAATGAAACGTGAATGAAGCTAAAGAGATCTTTTCTTGTTGGTGCTGTTGTTGCTGCATGGGGTTCCTCTTTCTACGAAGACCGAAAAATGTTAAGTAAATTTAAAGTGGGTTAAATATGAGACATGTAATTTTTCTTTCCACCAACTTTTCCACTTCGCGTGGAATTGTATAACAAATCGCCAAGGTTGTTTGAAAGAACAGATATGAGAATGAGACGCAAATTGATTGCAATTGAGCATATTGAAAAATAATGTTGGTGGGGAAAGCAATTAACTGTTAATAAATAAAACGGAAATTGTGAAAAGCAAGAATTACTTGACACTTAAGCTATCTTAAGCTACCGCCAAGGAAACACTGAAGAAATTAAGACTTGATTGCTATTACCCCATCTATCGTGCAATAATTGTACTATTTGATAAACCATTGCTGTTGAGCAAACAACTTGTCAAAGTTTCGTTGTAATCGTATTAACGGCAACGGACCCTATAGGGAACACTCTAATACGCTTTGGATTGCGTATAGATCGAAAAATGGATGACCTGATTTAGACCAAACTTCACACAACAAATGGTTCTACAGGCTTCAAAATATAGTCACACTACAACATGCTATTGGATGACTTGCGTCTTGTACCTTCCATACAAATATGCCTGGCAATGTAAACACACTATCAACACCCAATGAGGTGATTTGATTTGGACTAAACTTCTTGTCTTCTCTCTAGAATACGATAATACTGAAAGTAACGCAGGTCTTTTTCCATTCCACTATTTTCTCCCGCAAATCGTAGTGGTAAAACTCGGACCTTTTGTACAAGATGAATGTAATCCCTTGGTTTTCTCCTGAATAGTAGTAGTAGGGCTTGAAGAACCGCAGATGTTCACAAGCTAGATATCTATTCAAGTTCTTACATTTTGCAGTCAATAACTTAACACACAATTCATTCACTACTATAATAGTTCGAAAATGCCGGAGGAATTATTTTTATTTGTTAATGGTGCGGAGCACAGTCATCTTAACCCTTCCAGCCAAGCTCAACGTTTCTACTTACAGTTCATAATTTAATCTATGCTATGAAGCCGAAATCTTAGGTTCGAATAATAGAAATTTGTTTGAGATACAAAAGAATACACGATAGACAGAAAAGGCTCAGACGACAACAACCTTATTTTTTCTTACAATTAAAAGTCGAATCTTAAATATCTCTGTTATTATGATCTTTGAACTTGAGACTTTCTTTAAGTTGGCTCCCGTATCCTGGGTGTCACATCATAAAATTTGAAAAAAAAAAACTCTTTTTTGATACATATCGGAAAGCTAATACCCACCAGTAGAGGTTTTAAAGCGGAAACTAAATCAGTGATGGTCATTAAGGCCGTAGGCCCTGAAGGACTACCAAGCTGCACAAAGTAGATACTTATTTAAATCCCTGTCTTCTGGCAGTCAATAACTTAATACCCAATTAATTCTCTACTACCGTTATTCCAAAAATTCGAAAAGAATTAGGGAACTAGCGTTTTCATTTATTGAGAATGCATGTCACGATAATCTTAACTCTTACAGGAATGTGAAACCGAAGTGTTTGACTCGAACAACTGGAATGCTCTTGAAATTCGAAAGATCTCGCAGACCACGTTAAACTTCGTTGGCCAATGAAAGAAACCAGGCACAGAGCACATTTCAAATAGCTCAATTTTCTTTAAACTTGAATGTTTTCCTAAGTTGATTCTTCTTCATTCGTTACTATAATAGTTCGAGGTATGCTAAGAATCAGAGAACTGATTCTTGGTGTTGCAATTCTCAACATGGTTTTGACTCTTCTACTCACGTTATTGGATTCGGAAGAAAGGAATTTATTTGAGATTGGAAGCACTACACTGTAGACTTCTGAGAGCAAGAAAGCAAACTGATTTTGGACGATATTTCCCCTTGGGATTAACAATCGAATTTTAAACAAATGCCATTGAGATCTTTTATATTGAAAGCTTTCCTGAATTAGCTCCAGTTGCCGAAACATGATCCAGCAAATTTCGGAAAAGCGATAACTATCATTAACGTTGGTAATTCCTCGGTTTCCCTTCAAATAGCTCGGCAGGTCTTAAAGGGTACAGATCTCTCAAACTAGATTATTATTTAGACTCTTATATTTCGGACGTCAATACTTTAACACCCAATTCAATGACTAGTATAATTTTTCGAGAATGCGAGGAACACAAGAAAACTGGCATCTTCATTTGTACGTCGTTCAGGCCCTAACAGTCTCAAATTCAGCCAATGAAGAACACTAAGTTCAGATAAAAATATTATTTTTTCCTGATATTAAAGCTCAATTTTTACATAACTCAACAATGGTGGTCTTTAAATTTGAAAACTTCCCCAAATTGTCCCCATTTTTCTATTTTCATCCATTTTGGAAAGCTATATCCGTCGGCAGTGGTTTTGAAGCGGGAGCAAAAACGGGTCATTGAGGTTATTCTCTTGAATTTTCCTCGAACACTTCAGTAGGGCTTGTACAAACTATATAATTATTTAGTTTCTTATCTTTTTTGTTACTATTCATTTGAAGTTCGAAAAACCATATGTTAGATTTCTGTGGCCCATGAAGGAAACTGGGATCACTTAAAAATAACACTTTTTCCGATATTAAAGATTGGATTTTATTTAACTCAATTATGGAAGTCTTTAAACTTGAAAATTTTCCTAAGTTGACTCCAATTTTCGAGGTATACTCCAAATTTCGTGAAAATCTGTATTTTGATCTATCTTGGGAAGCCATGTTCACCACTAATTGTTTTGAAGCGGGAATAAAAGTTATTATTATCATTAAAGTCTTCAACCCTTAGATTTCCTTTCAATAGCATAGTAGGGCTTGAAGGACCACAGATTTGTACAAACCAGTTCAGATTATCATCTCCCACCAGTCAGTAATTTGATACCTACTTGTCTTTTAAGTAAGCCGAAAGTTATTCTTTGCATAGTTCAGTAGAGAGTGAACAATCTCAGATCCGTACAGACCAAATAATCTTCTGTGGTCACTTCTTAATGTGTTACTCACATTTTTATTTTTCATGTATTTGGTTACTGAATACTAATAGTATTTATCTTTTAGCTGAGCCAGAAGTGATACCCTGCCAATTCAGTTCTTTGTTCCGAATTGTTCTGACTAAATAGATAACCCTTTGACCACTATAATTACTTCCTAAGATTTTTCTTCTTTTCTTTGTGCGGTCGTTTGGCAATGCATCATTAAATACCACAACCAATTCTAAAGTGCCAAAGTCAACACAAATCTTTTGTCATTGTTTGAAATAACTCCGTTCAGGATATCATCTAACTTTAACAGTATTTTCCGAAATATTAGAAACAAATGATTCTTCTATTTACAAGTGAAATAAAACCATTTTAACTTTTCAATACATTCTGTCTAAGTTTAGTGATAACTCCTGGTGAGTAAAAAAATGAAGGACGAGCATAGAAAAACGCAAGTATAAACCCGGTAATCCAAAGTTAAGGGAATAAACTTTACTTTAATTTCAAACGAAGACAAAAAAAAAACTAAAACAAACTCGCAAACACGAAACAAAAATGCACAATACAAATATAAGTGAAAGATGAGAGGAGTAACAATTTTTCCGCTCTTTACTAGCCGCCACTATCGCCATGAATATGACACACACACAACAACCAAGTAAGGCTACAGTGCCGTACATACAGTACAGCCTTGTACATGTATAGGTAATAAAAACTATAACAAAGTTATGGCAACCACGTAATTTAATAAAAATATATATGCCAGTTTGTGAACCTAAGTATTCGAATATTTCGAACTGACGTATATCTCAAGTTTTTAGTTTTATCCTTTGCTTTGTATTCTAAGACATACACTAACACACATAGGATTCTCTCAGATGTACGAGTATACAAAGAACTATACACCAACATGTATAGCTCTGTGGTATTCACTATTATAAGCAGGCACAAACACAAACATACCACTGTTTTATTCCCATACATACTTACAAACTTAAACATCCTTACAGACATCAAACGGAAGACGGATACAAGATACTTTTTCTCTTCCAAACGCACAACAAAACACAGTTCTTTGTGTATATGTATCTTTCTCGCTCTCTCCCCTTTTTTCAATATATATAGCCGCTTATAAAGAACACACTGACATTCATTCTCATTTGCTGTTCGCTTTCATCATTTACACCCACACAGAGGAACATCCGTTTCCGGCTACAATCATGATGGCGTGTGAGTATATTTGTCATGTTTAAAGTTACCGTGTTAATGTTATTGTATTAGTGTTGGTCTTAGTTTTGGAGCAAGTTATATCTTATTCCATTGCGAAGGCGTTTATGTGCATTGGTGTTGTGGCAGTGTAGCATCGTCGTTGTATGTAATTTATATATTACGCTTAGCTTTCCATGTTGGTAGTTCGGATGCCTCTAAAAGTAAAACTTTAACAAATGTGTACCAACTTTTTAGACCGGCTTTGTGGAGCGTAAAGTGCGGTTAAACATTTGGTAATACTTTTGTCATAGAGCAGCCAAAGTAATGATAGGGTTTCCAAAAGGGGCTTGGACCAAGCACATTGAATCTGAGTAGGTTTAGGCTCTTCGTTAAGGTCTACACATTATCCAGAAGATACCGATCTGTTTATGAAATTACTATGTACATTGAGTTTTATAAAGATTCTTTTGATAGTACAGCTCTCTGTTCACTTCTGTGAGGCACTGATCGAAAAAGTTCTAATCTTCTCTCAGACTTTTACATTTACCTTTTACTCTCTTTAAATTTCCCGAACTCTCACTCTCTGTCCTTCTCTCTGTCTCTGTCTGTCGCTCTCTATTTGTCTCTCTTTACCTGTCGCTATATATCTTTCTCCATCTGTCTCTTTCTCTACCTGTCTCTCTACATCTTTCTTAATCTCCATAAGTACGTCTTCTCTCTCCTCTACGTCTACGTCTTCTCGTACGTCTTCTCTCTCTCTCTCTCTCTTTACCTCTATATATCGCTTTATCCCGCTCTACCTCTGCGTATCACTAGCTGCACATACATATCTATCATTTTATCTTTCACTCACTATCTCTGTACTCTCACTATACATTCTCTCAACCTCGCCAAAATTCAAATTTCAAAATTCAAAACTTTTCACGTAGTATCACAAGTTTTTTTGTTATTCTGTCATTATCAAGGTGCTGCCGATCAGAAATCGTTATACTCAAGGTAAAGCAGAAAATTTCTCTTGATAATTCCATTTTTCAGCTGAGCAGAACGTTATGATTTGACTTCTATAATGGTCCCACATTTTTTATAGCAAGGCGTAATATTTGAGCGTCAGCTATTCCAGCTGAGCTAAGTTTGGTTTGTCTATAATATTTCGATGGTATTAAAAACAACTCAGATCTTGCGTAAGCGTTGACCAACCGCATAGTAAAACAATTCTTTTTTACTATTAGAATTAGGTGCAATGGCTGGAGTAAGGCATAATCGTAGAACCTAAGGTATGTAATGTGAATAATTTCTCGACAGGTATAATATTTTGAAAGTTCTTCTGGTAAAAACTAGCAATTTTAACAGGTGTTTGAAATCAAAAATAACTAACTAGAAAGAAGCTTGAAATGCCAAATGTTGAACGTCGATGAAGCTCTCCAATAAAACAAAATTATAATTTAACAATCTAACTGAACACCTGTGTTCATATCCATTTCCATTGGATTTTCATACACATGCTTTTCTGTGGCGAGACACGATCGCAGAATCTCATCTTATATTCTTCTTCCTCCACCATGAGGGTTAAAAAAATGGCAGGAAAAACCAGAGAGCTATAGACCACAATCATCGAATCTTAGCTCTTCTAGCTAAACTGTACTATTCATTTTAGCAGTCCTTTATAGCCGACAGGCAACAGCCCAGCATCATTATTTAAGCGGCGGTCTCCTCGATGTGTCTGACGAACACTTCGAGCAGTCGAGTAATCGATAAGTCTCGTAAACGTTTCTCAAACAGTGATATTCGCAATCGTCGCTAAACTGTAGGTCCCGTTGAGAGGGTCCAAAAATAGAATAGAAGCTGAATGAATGTGAGAAGCTCTACCACGTCTCATTCATGGCATACAAGGGAATTTGTTTTGTTTTTGTTCGTTTGTAGCTGGTATAGTTTCGGACAAAGATTCACTTGAGACTCGAAGGACCATATGTTAGACATATGTAGCCAAGGTACGAAATGGAGCTCAGTTAATAGAAAACGGTATAAAGTTTTTCTTCGCCTAAGACTTGAGATCTAACTTTAAGTAACTCAGATGTAGTGATCCTTAATATTAAAGTTTAAAAAACCCAATTTTCAAGATATCATTCTCCAACTTTGGAAAACCAGTTTCTATATTTTCATCCTTTTTAATAGATCAAAAAGCATTGATTATCATTTAAGTCAAGTACATAGATTTTGCACACATTATAATTTTGTTTATATCTTCTCCAATTATCGAGAATTTGCAATGGAAATTATACTATTGGGCCTATATTTGAAACTCATTGTTTTTAAACTCCTAATAATAGATTTTACCTAAGGAATTAGCTTTAAAATCTCCAAGTTTCCAAAAGTTCTGGAGATATCTCGAAAACATTTTTCTGTTGAGAAAATTTTATATGTCTGAAAACCCAAAAATATGCCGGCTCATACGACCTTAAGTCCTTCCAATTACGAGTCAGTTATTCCCAATTTTTTTTTTTTTGAACAGTAGAGGATAATATTTCCCTACTCAAAGCATGTTGCACTCATCCATTCTACATACTATAACCTAGTCAAATCGGAAAAGGACCCGCCTGCATTTTAATCCCGAACACAGAGCAGTGCTCAAAAATTCAACATTTTCGCATTCTCTGCATTAAAAATGATTTTTCCTTTTGGGAAAAGAACCTAAAAATTCAATTACATGACTTAACATAGCTAAAGTAATAAATACTTTGAAATTATAAAACATTATCATATGCAAATTTAAAAATTGTCATTAAGTAATGAGCTCCTTTCAGTGAGCCCTTTTTTATTTTTACATACAAAATCTGTGCTACGTACAGACTCTTAACTGTTCTACAGATAACAATCAATGTATACCCATCAGCGATATTTAATATATTTGTAAAGTACAATTAATTGACGACAGATGGCGCATGAATAAGCCGCAAAAGGAAAATGCATGAAGTAGCGTACTATGCATGATTTTTCCCCCCTCTCAAGCAACACAATAAACCCCAATCCCCAAAGCAGCAAAATATCATCCTTCTTAATACAGTTTCGCCATGTCATAGTTCCACGTATCAAAACCATGGTATTTGGCCCCTTTGCTGTTTGTACACCTGTTAAATTGTTTTTCTACTTCACATTAAATATTCATCGTATACGTACATACATCCTTACATCCAGATCATTTTTCTTTTACCATAATATTTTGCAAGTTTTTTTTTTTTTTGCATTTATAATGTTCGTTTATTGTATTATATGTTACTGCCACCTATGCATATTTTCTACTGTTTGTACGACGATTTATAAAATATTTATACGATATGATTCAGTGAAGCAGAGAAAAGTAGCAAAAGTAGAACTTTATGTCAAAGGACATTTATAGTGAAAAGAAATTTAATATGATTGATTTGTGTCAAAAGCGATGGGAATTATGCGAGTATATGACAATTGACATGGGTAAATGCCTACATGTATGTAAACAAATTATGATTGTTGCTCTTTTAAAATGCAATAAATTACAAATAATTGCACTAGATATTGCTCTGTAGAGTTGACGGCAAACATGATTTATGTAATAAAAGCCTCGACGTGAACGGAGATGGATTTACTGCTATTGAGCAAAATTTTCTGTGAATTTTCAACAAAAAGAAAGAATAAAAATTATTTAGCTTGATCAAGGATTAAGACGCATATGCGGATATAACTGAAGTAGGGCTTTCGAGTAGGAAAGCTACTGCAATTAGTAAAAAAGCATCCCATTGCATCCCATTCGTAGCATATGGAAGAGATTTTCATAGGCAGCTTACACATATCAATGAAAAGGAACTGCTGATCAGCCCCGACACTAGTCATCCATTTTGAAGAGCTTTTCAATAGACTAATAGCCGATTACTTGACTTTGTGGTGAACCCAAGTGTTTTCCTAAAATAACAAAGTTAGTTTTATAACCGGCTCGAAGGACCACTTTTATATTCCATTTATACTTTCTCTATCAAGAGTTTTATTCTCAATTCAGTGATTCATTGCAGGCAGCACATATGTTACAGAACAATTCTCCAAACCTTTTTGGCGGCCCACAAGCAAATAGATCTGGCTATATCGATTCAGCTAAAAATATTGATCAATCTGAGAAATAATTACAATATCAGTATTTAGGAAAGGAAGCTTTGATAAAGTTTGGAAACAAAGTTAATCTCCACCCTTTTGCAAGTGGACGTACAACGTCATATATTAATATTGGATATTTGGCAATACCATATTCGTGAAATATCACCGATTTTGTATTAACATCACACTTTTTTTGTGGAAATATTTGGCGTTTTAAGCCGAATCAGCATCATCTGTGAGAACTTCTGACTTACTTCTTTAATATAAAAGAGAGAACTTTCTATGAGAAATTTTGACTTATAATACTTCTTTAAATTGAAGAGATCTATATATAAGGCACATTGATTGCCACTGGAAGCATGTCAAGGCTCCTTAAAGTGGGAGAAGAGGCCATGAGTTTTTTCAGAACTGTAATACAAAAACATTGAGAACATTGCAGAACACCGATAGTATACGACGACGCGGAATTGGAATCATCATCAGGAAGCTTTGCGTCAATTACTAAAGAAGCAATTAAAGATCACTTAAATCATTGAATATGATTCAAAATGAAGCAAATTGGATTCCATCTGCCTTCAGATTATACAAAATTAATACTTTTTGCGAAGTTGGGAATTCTGAGAGGAATACCGTTCATAATTTACAAAGGATTATATTTTGTAATATATATCTTACGCTGAAGTTAGGACGCCTTGACCAGTAATTCGAACAAGTCGATAATCCATATTGGGATTCACTATGATTTTATGCGGATTAGCCGGTTTTTACTACATTAAATAATGATAACTGGTATCGTCATATCACTTGCAAACGGGAAGCCTTGTAAAATTTGTTATAACATATTAAATGGTATCAAAAGATATCTGGTACCTTAAATGTTTTCTTCTGGATGATGAATTTTTTGCGATGTCAAATGGTATATACAATCCTTTACAACTTCGGATGGAGGTATAGAAAGTACAGGGTTGCCCATATTCGACGGACCCATCTGGCAACACCAT
>JAHXMU010000370.1:755319-779620 GCA_019455685.1 Philornis downsi | reverse complement strand
ACAGAGGCTGAAGACAAAGTGAAAATTTGTGTATGAAGTAAAGAGGACCCCAAAGACAAGCAAACGATAGCAAAGGGGAAGGGCTAAGGAGGCGTGTATTTGCTACGCCAAATGTAATAGCTAAAACTTGTTTTTGTTTTGCACAGCTTTAACAAACAAACAACAAAAACTATAAAAAAGACCCGATATACTCTCACCATGTAAGAATGAATGAGCCGAGGTGGAGGATGATCGGAGTGAAAGCAGAGAAGGAAACAAGTTGTAGTTACAGCAATTTAATACAACTGATGGCGTGAATGCAAGGGTAGCATAGAGAAAAAGGGAGAATGCGGAAAGATAGAGAGAGGGGGAAACATCAACTACAGTATAAAGGACATGAGCCTGTTCAGTGAGACTAAGAGATTTTTATGTTTCTGGCATAAAGTTCGTCGCCATAGTGTTGTCTAAAAGGAAATGGATGCTGATAAGCAGAAGGAGGTCTCTACTGATGATGAGCAGCCAAAAGCCGTCTTTCTGCTGTCTCCCACACAGAGAATGAAGATACTGGCAATGCTGCTGGTGATGATGGCTACATGACACAATATTGATGTTTTATTGAGTTAGCCATTGTTAAATAACACAACAACAACAAGGACAACAAGAACGCATACACATAAGAGAAATATAAGAAATAAAATACTAAAACTTTGATTTCTTTTTCTTTTACTTTACAAAGGACTAAGTGGAAGGGCACTGCCTAACACAACATAATACAACGGACGCCGTAGCACAATTGACAAATATCAATAATACAAAAGTGCTGATAGAAATTGGAAACAAAGGCAACAAAGATAAGAAAATAAAAAGAAATACTGGATTTTCGTCCTGAATTTGCATATTTATTAAGTCCCTGCTGTTAAAACGCAAAAAAGTATTGAGTACTTAGTATACTCAAGAGAGAGAGAGGGGGGAGAGAGAGAGGGAAAGAGAAAGGGGAAAAAAGGATCCTGTACAAAAAACGTCATTTGCATACACAAAACTCATCCGGTCAGAGGTTTAAATTTAAATCGCCTTCTGTGATATGTTAGGATTTTGTGCAACATTCTATTTATCTTTTATGGCCAATCAAAGGAAATATAGACGAATTTCGGAAAATGCTAAGAAAACTGCACATGTTAGCAAAATGGAAGAAAATATGAATATAAAGTAGGATTGTAGGTTGGAATCGATAAAGTGCACAGTATTAAATGTGTAAATGACGAAGTTTATCCGGAAATTTTTGGATTCCGAGAAAGGGTAGCTGGCGATAAAATGAATGTAATTTGCGGTATTATAAACAAAGTTGCCTTATTGTTGAATGCAGCCCAAAGGACTCTTAATAAGACTTAAATTTAAACACGTAACAGCTTTGTAGTTGTTGACTACATCATAAATTTTGATAGCCCAACAAAACGTTAAAAGACGATTGCAGAAACTTTTGCCACTAATCTAAACGTTTTTTTTTATGTTGCTAATTTTCATTTCAGTGAATTAAAATAGTATTATTTTCTAATGTGTGTTACTATGGGGTTAGCAAGCAATTCAATGATAAAGCCTTCTCTCGACAAAAAAAAAATCAGACTACACAAGGCGTTGATTCTACCTAGCTTTTTATATGGCGCAGAATCCTGGGTTATAACTCAAGCGGATGAATCAGTATTGACAACTTTCGAGAGGAAAATACTATGGAAAATATGTGGACCCATCATAGTTAACGAAGAGTATCGACGTCGCATGAACAATAAGCTGTATGAGCTATATGTCGACATCGACGTGGTCAAACGCATTAATATACAGCGATTGCATTGACTGGGTCATATTGTGCGGATGGACAACTCGATGGACGGCGTAGAAGAGGGCGACCAAAGTTCCGTTGGAAGGACCAGGCTTTTGAAATACTATCGAAACTTGGTGTGATGAATGGGAGAAGCGCAGAAGATCGAAGCGCTTGGAATTATTTTCTATGGGCGGCGTATATTAGATAAGTACGTCTATTCCAGTCGCCACATAAGAAGAAGAAGAATTACCATAGAGAATTTAGCTCGGCTCGAAGGGCCATTAACGTAACTTTTATTTAAGACGTACAAAAACATAACGTCGGCAATTTTTTCACAACATTTTTGAAAATTAAATGCCAATGGATTATTAAACATCTGAGTTTAGAAACAGTCTCGAAGTGTGCACAATATTAAACAACAATATGCAAAGTTTTTTTTCTGATTTTTTAACCGAAAATGCTAGCTGTCTGACAATACAACAAACATAATCTGAGCGAAGCCATATTATAACCTGTTGATCGGTGTTATAATGCGTACAAGTATTCATTTAATGCAGTTTAAGAGCCTCCCGCTCCACAGAAAGCAATAAAGAAAGTTGAATTTTTGATGTAATGGAAAAATTTCCAGGAAGAATGTCAAGGGAATGAAATATGCAATTTGCATCTTGAACCAGCATACAGTGTCTCATACAGTGGATGTCATGACATCCTCAGTCAACTAAACTTCTAAGGGAAAAAAGGAACAAACCCCAAGAATTATAACAAATCCTACCATATTACAAGGAAAGAATCCTTATAATATGATACGATTCCAAGCATCCTTAATAATATCCTAATTTAAACAATCATGGCAGTTTTTAACTACGCCCTCTTTTTTACTAACTCAGCTTAGCTCAGCTTACTTAACTCAGTCAATCTAAAATAGTCATTAGTTCACATAATTTGGCAGCTTTCGGTCCATCATGTATTACCTAAGTTCGCCTCGAAGAGCCATTAACAGTTTGCATATAAAAATCGTACAAAAACGTAATCTTAGCAATTCTTTTCGCAACACCTTCGCAAGTTAAGTGTCAATGCAATAGATTCTCAAACTAAAAAAAAAGTAAATCTAAATATAAGTGTGAAATGTCCATAGCATTAGGCGGATAATGGACAAAGCTTGCGTGATTTCTTGAACCGGAAAATTTCGAATTTTTAGAGAGGGTCGGCGGCTGAGGAAACAACAATTATAAGAAGAATTATATGAAAAAGAGATACAGCGGGCTCTGGAGACAGTAGTAATTTACTACATATAAATAAGATTTAAAGCCTCTCTATTAGCAGGAAGCAAACGAAAAAGGGACACATTCTTGAGAATGTTATCCGTCCAGACAGCTGCCAGTTAATAGTCAATTTTGCAAGTTTTTGAACAATAAAGTCTATTAGCATAAACAGGTAATTCCAAATACAAAAATTGCCTTGAGTCGAATGGAGGATTACATTCATTACATTACATTAAGACGTTCAAGACCTTTGGCAATAAATTGTAAAGTTAATGTATACCAAATTATTTATTATGTTAGAGAATTTGTTACTATTTTTTAATTGTTTATATTAGTTGTTTTAAATATGTTCATTCTTTGAATTTTGTGCGACATTTCATAGAATATTTGAAATGCCTAAAAATTTTAATAAATTTGTCAATAATTTAGTTTCATGTCTTTCATGAAAAAAACTCGGTAAATCTAAGAATTTTTGCAAACTGCAAACTGTATTTAATGTCTTACTACATCTACTTCGATCTCAATTTTTCAATAAATTCGAAGGGTTTTCGTAAAAGTTATTTAATTTCAGGTAAATGACAGTTTTCATAAAAATTATCCAATTTTAGGTATATGAAAGTTTTTAGAATTTATGAAATGTTTTCGCAATTTTTTTTTTGGAATTTATTGTCTATTTATGTATTTTTTTATTTGTCTTCAATGTAATGTTATTTTGGCAATTGGTGTCCGATAGGCGTATGCGATGATAAATACGATGATAGAATTGTATTTGACTTGTGCTCTTCGTTGAGGACATTTCCGTAGCGGTGGGCAAAACTTCTCAATTGTTTTGTAATGTTATATTCACTTAAGGTGGCGAAGATATTCGAGAAAGCACAAGCAACTAAGGGTGGAAGATGGTATTTTGGCAAATACCAAATATGAATACGTCAATATGATCAATTTCATAAGATTTGGAATTATATTTTGGCGACCTGCAACCTTTACATAACGTTTTCCTTCAATTAATCCAAATATGAAACAGATACTCACAAAATTATTGTGTTTGCAACGACTACGTCTCCAGAAAATCAACATTCGTAGTCGCCAAGCAGCATGCATTAGAGTAACGGCTGAAATACATATTCGAAGAAAAATGTATTGTCGCCAAGAGCTTGTATTCTTGTTGCAGTAGTCGTTGTTACAATCTAGCTGGTTAACAATTTTTCGATAGACTATCATTGCTGTTTGATGCTTGGTAAAGTAAGCACTGCTAGTTGTCGTTGCTGTTTGTATTAAAGTTGTAATGGCTGAGAATAGAAAAAGATGTTCCTTCACAATAGCAGAGAAGCGAAAAGTAATTAAGTATGTCAACGAGAATCCTACAATAAAAAAAATTGACATTGCAAAAAATTGCAAAATTCTCTATTACCTCGTTATAACGAATATAAGTGCAACTTCACCTCGATATAACGAACCTCATTGTAACGAATTATTCGACATAACGTTTTTTTCTAATCCCCTTGAGATTCGTTATATCGAGGTTAGACTGTATATAATTGCTAATACAAAAGCGATCTTAATCCACCATTTTGAACGTTTTTTTGTATTTTTTATGAAAGAAATCTGTGAATCTCCATTTAAAAATTGAAAGAGCTTTTAATGAAATTTATATTTATTGTCCTCTTACAGTTGAAACACTAATTCGTTAAACACATAAATTAATTTGTCATAATTTTAGTGAGTTTTGTTCGTAATAAAGTCAAATACAGTTTAGTAAAGAAAATATAAACTTAATTTGTTAAGTGTTTTATTGTACAAGCATTGCAATTGTAAACGTGTCAAAAGACAAAAATTTCTGTGATGCTTTTCTTCTACTTGACCCAATATTATTCAAACGCTATTCTTCTTACTCCACACTAAATCTCCGGTTATTATTCACCACTTCCTTTTCCGTCTACCACACTGAATTATTCCATATACATACATACATAGGAGGCGTAACTGCAATAGGGCACAGCAGACACATCAACAGTTAAGCCCACTGGCAAATTTATCTACATGTCTGAGTTCGAATGCGACGGCATCGAAAGACAACTACATATGTATTTTGCAGACGACAGTTGTAGCAGTAGTATTATAGTAATTGTAGTGGTAGTAGCACAAGAGTAAACCTTAGACTCTGGCCCCCCATTTGATTTATTTATGTGGTCATTTTTCACATATAGAATGACATAATTTTATGCATATTCCATGATGACATTGTTCTCAGTCTGTGGCACTGACGACGAGCAGGCAATTTTAAGCGGAGGCAGCAGACCGCAATGACAGTGTTGCTAAAACAGCAGCAGCAGCAGCAGCAGTTGTAGTATAGTAGTTGTAGAATCTATACCGAGCACTTTTTCCGCAAGTGCATGTGCGTGTGTGTGTGTGTGTGTCTATTGGTCTCTGCGGCATAAAATAATGTTATATTCAATAACTATTTGGATTTTGAGCTTGAAGTAGTGTAATTTTAACGTCTGCCTTTGGCTGCCATAAAACGTCGACCATCCTCGTCGTCTCGCTCTCTGTCTGTCCGCCAGTGTGCGCCGACCTTTCATTGTGGATGTTATATGAATATGTAAACTTGGATCACATGCACATTCATATAAATATACAACTGTGTATGTGCATAATATCGTAATACGTTTATATTGCCATAATATATTTATTGCAGTTAGTTTTTCCAGCTATCATTGGCTATGTACATATGTGTGAAAATGATTTTCGGTTGTGGGTATTTTGTACGTATTGTAGGTAGGTATGTGTGTGTGTGTGTGTGCAGGTATATATTATCTGTACATTGTGTGGTTCATATAAATTAATGTGTGTAAATTTTCAATTAAAATTTTGTAGCCATCACTCCAGTCACGTCTCCCTGCTGCTGCTATGCTCTCTATGTACAGTCTGTTTTCCACAGAGATTTGGTGAAATGTTGGCAAATTTATGTGTTATATGCAAGTACTGTTATTGTTGCACATGCTCTTGCAACTCGCATTCGTATGTAATTTCGTAGCAAAATTCCTTTGAGCCAAATAGGGATTGGTAAATACTGTGGTTATTGAAATAATTATAATTTAAATTTAATTATCATTAAAGAAAAAAAGATTTTATTAGCATCATGTGGTGCAAAATCTTAAACCAACAAATCTAGTCATTTCATTCGACGGAAATATTTTGGGACACTGCAAATTTGTACATTTAAACAAAGTCATTTTTTGTGATTATATAATACTGCAAAGTATCGTAAAAAAATTTGAAGTTGATGTACACATCCATAACTCATTCAATAATGTAACAGAGATGTGCCACGTAAACGACAGCCTGCTTTAATCTATTCGTATGAACAGGAAAGGAGCCTAAACGTAACACACAGTTCCAAATTGAAATAAAATTCTGCGATCTAACATCGACATAATAATAATATATATCTAGAAACCTGTCCAGTCATATGAGCAAAAACCTGTTCAAATGTTAACTTCTTCAGATGAACAGAAAGCGAGCCTACATGTAACACACAGACTCAGCTTGATATAAATTAATCAATAAACTTAATTTATTGAATTGATATGAGATGTCCACATCCACAAATCTGCGAGCCCTCACACGAACAATAATATAACAGTACTGCAAGGTTGACCAGTCATGTGAACAACCACTTATTCCAGTTTAAAACTATTCTGATGAACACGGAAGACATATTTAGAAACCCAACCATTTGCATAAACAACCTTTAATCTTTGCAGATGAACCGGAATGAAGCTCATAGTAATAGATATGATAATAATAAATAATTAATAAAATTAATAATGAATAAAATTAAATTGATCGTACTTTTGAATGAACGGTATCATCAAAAAAGAGATCCAGCAAGTGGCAATGAATTCGCCGAAAGCCGCTGTTTGGTGTGGATTGTGGGCCTGCGACATCATCGGTCAGCACTCGATGACATGATGACACGATGATGGCAGTGCTATCTCCGTCAACAGAGAGCAACACCGACCAATGATAACCAATTACTTTTAGATGATATGGATGTGTATGATATGTTGTTCCAAAAAGACCGTAATGCAAAGCACACAGCTGACGCCGCAATGGGCATTCTGTACGAGCGTTTTGCGGGCCTGATTATATCACGCAGAGGCGGCGTAAACTTTTCTTGTGAGATTTATTTAATTCAAATTTGTGCTAGTAAGCAACTATTGGCGCTCCCAAAGTCAATATAATTCGTGCCGTCGTCAAAATTCAACACGTTTTGTGCAACACAGTCATCGAAAATTTGACTCCACGGGTACGTGTCCATCTAGAGAACAAGTGGCGTCCATTTGAACAACATCACATTCCATGTACAATGTCCATGATTGGCTTCGCTTTGCAAGTAAAACAAAACATTAATTCATTCATGCCTTATAAGCAAATTGTTTTATTCAATTTAACATCCATCCGTCCCCATTGGAAACCATTTTGTAAAGTAAATCACACAAATTGCGAGTCATTAGTTAATGTGATCACTTTTGTGGTCCTTCGAGCCAGGTTATTTTTGTTTCTGTTTGTGGCATTTGCTAAAGTAATATGTAGAACACCTGACCCGGAAATTTATGTTACAATAACTGATTATGTATTTCTTGTAAATTACTTTGTTACCGATTAAATTCTTTTGGATTAAATTTAGATTCGTTTGAATTGGCTTTTTCATATTCAAAGCATATTAATATTTATATTCAGAGTAAATCTAATAAAATTTTAACTTGTTAGAGATATTTTCCAAACAGTTGTTAATCTGTTATCAAAAAATTAAAAAAAAACTATCTTTTTCTAAAACCACGCAGTTTTTTTAAGTAAATCTTAATAACTGTGGGTCATCAATCGCATTTAACGTTTTTATATCCAAGTTCTTCCAGCCAGATTATTTCAGCTTAGGTTTGCCCTTGATTCTTTCCCTTAGAATGCGTACAATTTAAATTTAGGACATCTTCTCCATTAATATCAATACATGTAACCCCGTTTCTCTTGGGTTAATGAAGGTCTTATTAAAAATATATTCTTTTTATAATACAATTTACGTATTCACAGAGAGCTTTTGGTAGTAGCAAATCTACATTCTCCTTCGGAAAAACGAATGCGAAGATCTAACAAAATTTTGTGATGATGCGATTAACACTTCTAAACCCAAATGGCAAGTACTAAATACACAAAATTCAGACCATTACATTACCATTTCCTCTAGTGGTCTTTCCTTTTTTTTTCGTCTCCACACTCAGTCATTTCCTGCAAAAATATCAGGTTTTCAACCCGTGATATTTTTCCCAGAAACTTTGCTAGCGTAGAGAAATTTTCTTGCAAAAGTTTTACCTCGAGATTTTGTTTGGGTAAAATTTGTTTATTCTTTACGTTAAGGTATTTTGCTTTGTCCTGCTGGTGTTTTTCTCTATGATATTTTCTTTTTCACTTTCCTATAGATGTTGTTGTTATATTTTTGCATATTTACTTTAACGTAAAGATATCCTTTTCAGTGACTTCCACCCACACACACTCCACTTCCGGTTATACTTGGCTCAATCCACCATGATGTCGGCATAACTAGATATGTTGTAAATGTGCAATTTATATCCTTTTTTGGTGTTTTCTATTATCCTTGTAAATGTTTGTTTGCGGATGTGTACAAAACAAAGTTTTTTAATTATACCTTTTAAAAGTTGTAATAAATCTATAAAGGGGAACGCAGAGAGAGAGGGAGGAAAAGTAAAAGGATAACAACATTATGCGAAAAGATACAGTTGGGACACAGGAATTTGTAAAGCTTTCAAATGAGCAAAAAAAAACGAAACATAGTTAATTAAAATATTAATTAAAATGTCGACTGAAATGGAAAGAATAACTTAACCTGGGGCTTAATCCCATTGAAATCAGTTATTTAATAATTCAATCGTTTCATTGAGGGAATAATTGACTCATTATAGATAACAATAAAAATGTATTTGTAAAAGTATGTCTGGATTGTTGACCGAATTACTCTGAAACTTTGGTATGCTGTTGCTTAGCTGTCGGGGATAGTTTCTAGACTAGTCCAAATTTTAAATGACAGGATGCTCGCTAATCTTTTCAAAAGACCCAGATGACTGCACAACTTCGTTGTGTTGATGACTAGCAAACTTCATTTAACTAAGGAAATTTACTCTCGACCGAAATAGTAATGCCTTCCGCTTGAAAAATTAAAGCGGCGTCACCGCTCCTAACCAGTAAGAAAAGAAAAAATAGTACAGGGTGGCGCAATAGAACGTGTATATTTAAAAAATTGATTAAAAAATAAATACAAAAGGTATGGTTAAAATAAATCTAAGGCATTGTAGAGCAATAAATGGAGTTTTGTTTTTTAAAAATAACATCATCTAAATGACGACGGCACTCCTCAAACCGCAAACGAAAATTATTAAAAACTTTCTTCAGTAATACTGGTGTAATGGCTGCCATTTCACCACGGATATTCTCCTTGAGCAGAACGATGTTTCTTGGATTATTACTGTAGACTTTGTGTTTGAGGTATCCCCACAAAAAAAGTCAAGAGGCGTCAAGTCTGGACTACGTGGGGGCCATGGGATATCACCTCTTTTCGAAATCAGTCTGCCAGGGAACATCTGCTTCACCATCGCTATGGAGTCATTTGATGTGTGACAGGTAGCTCCATCTTGTTGGAACCAAGTTCTGGAATTCACTATTCTTCAACTTTCAATTTCTGGAGCCAAAAATCCGTTCAACATCTCAACATAGCGTTCCGTATTAACCGTGACGTTTTGGCCCCGGTTTCTGGCGTTTGATTTTGGGATTTTCACTGTTCCAGTAACGACAGTTTTGACGGTTTACGAACCCATTCATAAGGAAATGAGCCTCGTCAGAGAAAAGAATATTGTCAAAATTAGAAAATCGATTAAGCATTTCATTAGCAAATGCGAGCCTTGCTATGAAGTCAGACTCTTTCAATTCTTGTGTTAATTGCAGCTCATATGGATGCAGTTTAAGATTCAATGTTAAAATTCGTTGCAAACTTCGTCGCGATAATTGTAAGACAGACGATCTCTTGCGAGTCGACATTTGTGGATTTCTTTGTACTGACTCAACATTGTCTTCGGTCCTAAATGTTCTTGGGCGACCATTTGCTTGTGGTTTAAATGTTGAACCAGTCTCTTCAAAACGCTTTACCCATATTTTAATTAAATTAGCACTCGGAGCTTCACTAATTCGCCGTAGTCCATATTCAGCACAATATAGTCGCCTAATAGCAATATATGAACGAGAGTTCTCGTAAAATGCGCGACGCTTCCCGTCGAAGTGATTCATAGCGACTAAAACTCCATGAGCCCGTCAACCCAACGATGTAGGCGCCCCCAAAAAAAGATGATGGAATACGCACGTTCTATTGCGCCACCCTGTATAATAAATGATTATTATACAATTTTTTTCTTTTCTGGAAGTGGTTCAAATTTAGACGGGCTCAATGAATGGATGTTATTTTATGATGAGTTTGTTATAAATTGGTTCCAATTCCCTAGCAGTCTCTGAAAAGTTAGATATTATTTGCATTATTTCAACATCCTAGGGGGTTCCTAAAGACAACTTCGATATAATCGCGTCAAAGGAATCACTTTTGAATCAAATATTTCTGGAAGCAATGAAAAAGTTGTTCCCTGAGAAATATTTCAAATTCTTCCCTTGCCCCGCGCTGCTAACATAGACTTAGATCACCACCTAGTGGCCATTAAGGCAAGCACGAGATTAAGAAAAACTACAAATGTATGTAACCAAGCACAAAGAAACCCAAACGTTGCCAAGCTGCATATCCAAGGGTCCAACAAACTCTTTCGATTACTACAACGAAATGCGCCTCATTATGACAGTCGTGACACACAGTGACAACATATTGCGCATTCAATAGCGACTGATGCAACAAATTGCACTTTTGTATGAATAAACCGCACTCAAACAAGCCTTGATACGTTGAAGAATGTTGCGATGTTTTTGAGAAAAAAAATACTGCATACATGGCAACGCTGCAGCCAACTGTAACGGCTACTGCTAGGGAACGCTATGGAAAGAAGAGACGACTAGCAGACTGTCTTTTGGCGGAAAGAACGAGAAGTTGAGGATTTAGAATGGTACAAGGATAAAGATAATATATTTGTCTTTGACAGAGCGATTCGGTAAAAATTATTTGAACCCGTAACTGAGTTTGGTAGCCACGATAAACCATAGACATGGATGTTTATTGAGCCATTTGGGCCAGTCTATCCTGTGCAGTGAAAAAGGCTGAAACAACGCATTAACAACACTCACATGTTACGAGGATGATATTAACATCATTAGTTGACAACTGAGATTTTTACTGACGTCTTCTGCAGAATTAATAAAGAGTCATATCGCCGTATTAAACGATTTCAGTCCACGAACAAAAAATCTATTCGCACTGCCTGAAACTGACAACTATAACTTTAAAGTGTTCTTTGATTTCATCTAAATTCTTGAAACTATTAAAATGAAGGGAACCAAGAAGTTAGGAAGAGAATGTTACTTGCTGGACATCACTATTACCGACTAGGCAAGCGATTTTATGACGTCTTTCTCTAGATGCAAGGAAATCTAGCTGCAGCAAACACAAGTCTTACATGTCTCGCAGTACACACCAGAATCCTGAGTTATAGAACAAGCGAAAGAATCTGCTCTGTTCCGCGATAATCGCCGACCAGGGAAAGTTATTTGTCCTGAAGGCTAGAATCAACGATCATATGGACGATATTTGCGTGGGCCAGCCACCGCAACATGATCGACCACATCGACGTGACTACATCATGACGCACGGATGGCCACAAATAATTTAGTCGTCGACAACGAAATCATGATTCATACGACACCGAAAATTTCAGTTAACAATGATGGGTCCATACATTTTCTAGAGAATTTTTCTTCTGAAGAGTAGAACGCATGCATTCATCCGCAGAAGAAAGGCTTTGTCATTAAATCTGCTTAATCCATAGCAACATGTACTTGGCAGCAATATTTTTATCTTATTTTCCAGGTTACCACCATAAGTTTTATTCACGGCAGAGCTTAGGTTAGATGCCTCCATTCAGTACTCCAAAGTTATAGTTGTCAATGTTCACGCAACATACAAAGCAAATAGATATCATGGTTGTTTGCCGGTACTTTCACAATGCTTGAGAAGGCTACAGTTACATCACCTTGGGGTGGTAGGAGCACTTTTCTCCGTGTGGCTCCCATAATTCACAGACATTTCCAATCTAGTCACCACCTAAGTAGGTATATAAGTTATAAATAGTCTATTACTTTGTTAATATCTACAGGGGTTTTCGATCCTCACCATTAACTTTCAAATACAGCGGCTCGAAGAACCATTTATTAATACTAGAATCGCAATTTATGATGAAATAACGTAAACAATTTATTTCATAGAAATTCTCAACGCTCTCATAACTTTTGACCTAAAGCGTTTAATAAATTTTGTTATATTAGTTCCAAAAACAAAACAACAGTAATGTTAATATTCTAACCGTTAGCGAACTGGGACGAAATGTGTGGGAGAACCGTTAGAAAACAACATACATACGTACAATGAAAACAAAAAAACTTACCGTGGTTTTGATATTTTCTTCATATCCATTGCATTTGGCTTTTAGTAAACTTTCCTTTACCAATATCTCGCATAACAATTAGACATTGTTGTTGTTCGCTGGTTGGATTTGAGTTGGTTGGCTGGTTGGCTGGTTTTGGCCTGAATGCTGGGCTGAGAGTTTTGCGTAGAGTCGAGTTGGCTCTTAGCTGGGTTATAAATTTGATTTGGTTTAGTTTGGTCTGGATACGTTTTTGTTGCTGTTGTTGGCTTAAGTTGATACTTTTTTCTTTTTTGCTTTAAAAGTGCAAGAGAATTTTGTTTTAATTTCTATGTGTGTACACACAATGCGCTTTAAACGACTACTCCTCAAAGGATTAGGTTTTGGGTCATAGATAGGTTGTTGGTTGTTTTGTTTTTATTAAAGGTTGTGTGATTGTAAAGGACGAAGTTTAGATGATTAATCTTTGATTAAACTCAACGCATTTCAAACTTCTTGAAGTAAAGTTTTAAACTTCGTATTATTTAGTAAGGGTTAGGCTTCTTTCAGCTCGGCTGGGATTGGTTTCAAGATGTTATCAGAGAGAGATGTGATATTCGTTAGATCAAGGTGGGGCATAGAAGTGAAGAGATTTCTTCAAAAAATCTCTGCTCAGTCTTCTAACCTTAAATTACAGATTTTGCGCAGATTGTCTTTTTTTCACTAAATATGAATTTATCCAGCAGTATTTTGGTTTTTCATTTGCGAATTTTTCACAGCGTAATTGCTTAAACAACCGCGATTCGAACAGCGATTGCTTTTGGCTTTGGAATTTAGCGGTTTAGCCGGGCATTTGTGATTATTAATAAATTTATATTATGCTTGATGCCCGCTTTTTTCAAAAGAGACTAAACGGAGACGTCAGCGCCAAAGCGTAAAGTACTTTTGGGTTTTTGTGCGCAATCAATGCGTTTTAGGTCGGACATCTATGAAAAAATTTATAATTGTAAGATTTCTAATAAACATTCCGTTTAATTATAATTTTCGCACGACAATTTGTTTCACAAATTAGGTAAATTAAATTCACGGTAATTTAATTTTTTTTTTTTAATCAACTTAAATGTGTTGTAATTTAAATTATTTGTTTTTTTAATTTAAAGTAATTTTTTTTTATTTTTTTTTTTAATTTTTAAGGTTATTTTGTTTTTTGATTATGTGAAGTTTTATGCCAGGTGAGTTTAGTTTGGTTTTAATCGATTTGCTTCCGTTTTCTTGTAGGGTAAGTAGTTTCTTCTACATTTTTACAATTTTATTCAAAATAAAGCGATTTATAACTTAATCTCTTTTTTTTTGCTTGTATTCAGCTATAATTTTGATACAGCAGATGTCGACTTTGATTTATAGTTTTGCTGTAAACACATACAGAATTCAACATAAGCCTAGGTTTTCTTCAAATTATGCGAGCAAATAAATTGAGATTAATTAATTTTATTATATTTTTTTAAAATTATTTTTATTTTTGGTTTTTTAATTCTTAAATTATATGCTTTTAATTTTCTGCCCCGTTTAAATAAGCACTTTTTTGTATATTTTATTAGCAATATTTTTTTATTTATTTATTTATTTTTATTTTTTTTTTTTGTTTGTTAAAAGCTGCTGCTTAACTTCTAAACGAACCTTGAATATTTTGCTATAGCGCTCTAAAAATTATGACGATTTTAATGATGAACCACCTGTTTTTTTATTTACATTTTCTATAATATTGATTTATATATTTAACTTTATTTATTTTTGTTTTTTATTATTTTGTTAACGTTTTGTGTTACTTTTTATTGTTGATTGGTTTTGCTTGTTTTTTTTTTTTTGTTATTTTGTTGTTTTCTATATACTTATAATTTTATTTTATTTATACATTGATTGGCTTTATTGCTTATGTATTTAGGCATCTATTTACTCTTTTGTTGTTTTTGGGGGCGACGGGCAATTTTATGATTGGCTGTGTAGGTGTTATTGATGTGGTGTGTTTGTTTGCATCTGTGAGTTTTCTTCTTTTTTTTTTTTGAATAGACTGGGGCCTTCCAAATTTGTTTTAAACTTGATTTTTTTTGTGTAATATTTAGCAGTTTTTATGCTTTTTTCTTATTCTGTTTTATTTTTTTTTGTTTACCAATATTATGGCATTTTTTCTTAATTGCAATTTGTTTTTAACTTTTTTGTGCTGTAACGAGACAAAAAAAAAAAACATGGAAGAGAAATTGGGAGATTAGTGTTTGTAATGATGCAAATTATCTAATAAACTAATTGCATATCTGAAATAATAAATATATACGAGTAATTGCTGCATGTAAAGTAAAGTTCAAGTACTTAGTACTTAATCCATCACAAAATCCCTTTTGCCTCAAATAGGTCTATGTTTGCCATCCCTGGTGATATATCATACGCACATTTACATAACATAACCACAATTGCAGGGGAACAGCGTACAACCTTTAACCAGTAATGCCCACTACATTGTATTACAATAGAATCTGGGGTATTATAGCACTAGATTGAGTGAAAACAAACCATACTGTTATTTAGAAACACAAAAAAAAGCTTTGTCGATCTTTTGACATTGAGTGCTTTTGTGTGGTCATAGGTTGATGTGGATGTCATACTCAGATTAGGAATTCGATTATGATCAGACTGCAGAAGTGAAAACTATTACTTTTTTTGTTACAAAACAAAAGTGTAAAATTTAATTAAGTTTTAATAGTGGTGGCCTAAACAGAGGAACAAAATATTGGAGGAAATAAATATTTTTTATTTTCCTTTTGGTAAAACAGAGTCCACTGCCTCAGGCTATACAAGATATTGAAGCCCCCCACAAATTCTCCACCAGAGGAGTTAATTCCACGGTCGAGAATATAGGCTTCACTTGGGAATTGACGAATCAAAATTTGAGATCAAAAGGCATTTTGTTGGATTGTTTTCAAAAGTGCACAATTAAGGATGTTCCAACAAGAACGCAAGATTTAAATAACTGATGCAGCAATTGAATTGTTTCTCTGGCTGTATGACATGTGGCGCCGTCTTGTTGAAACCACATGCCCTCCATATTCATTTCTTCAATTCTAGGCACGAAAAAACTAATTATCAATTCACGATACCGAACACCATTAACTGTTTGCACTTGATATGCCTCAGTGTCATAAAAAAAGGTCCAATAACTCCTCCAGCCCAAAATCCACACCACACAGTGCCACGTTGAGGATGCATTTGCTTCTCGTGAATCACTCAAGGATTTTCCTCACCCCAAATGCGACAATCCTGCCTATTGACGAAGCCATCAAGATGGAAATGGGCCTCGTCACTAAAGATGATTTTATCAGCAAAATCAGCATTTTCATGTTGTCTCTCCAATACCTAATTAACGAACTCCCTTCGCTGTCCATGGTCAGCTGGCTTCAGTTCCTGAGTCAATTGAACTTTGTATGCATGAAGATGCAAATCTTTCGTCAAAATTCGCTGCATAGTGGATTTGGAGACACCAATTTGCTGAGCTCGGTGTCGAATTGAGGTGGATGAAGTTTGAACGACATCATCACGTACAGCTGCGACATTTACTGGTCGGTCGACATGGTCGAAGGCGCGTTATTGTCTTTACATCATTAACAGACAGTTTTGGCAAATTTATCCATTAATCTCTTTAGAGTTGACTCTTTTGGAGCATTATTGCGACCCCAAATTGATCGCAATTTGGAAACTGTAGCAGCAAAACTTTCACCATTTTGGTAAAACAATTTCACAATGAGAATGTGTTGTTCATTCGTGTAGCGCTCCGTTTTTACTAACCTCATACCTTCTACTAGCAAACAATAACAATTGTTCAAATGTCAAACAATGACACTTCGAATGGCGCCAAATTTGAATCTTGCGTTCTTGTTTGGACACACTTAAAAATAAAAAAGCACAAACTCGTCTTATTAGGCAGTCGTCCATAGAACATTATCTGAATTCCCAAATACATCATTTCCAATGCATCATAGTCAGAAGGAATATAATTCCATCTCAACTCAGTTTAAGAATGAGACATGAGAGAGCTTCCCACATGCAGCGAGCTTACAAGTTTTCTATTCTTGAATTCATTCAGTTGCACCTACATTTTAACAACGGCTGTGAATGGTCTATTACCCGACCACTCGAATTGTTCGCGAGACTGCTCGAAGTATTCGTCAGACATATCGAGGTGACCGCCACACAAATAATGATAGGTGGCTATATTCAGGATTGAACCTACGACCATACGAACGATAGTCGCGTTTACAAGCCACAGTCGGCCACAGAAACTGCAGTCAGTATTATTATTAAATAAGATTCGTCCCAAACACAAGAAAAACTTGAAGTTGCAGGAGTGACATTAGTTAGAAACCAGTACAGATATTTCAGTCAGGTGAATTGACATACGTATGATCTCATCCAACTTTCCCTAGAACTGAATGA
This sequence comes from Philornis downsi, assembly GCA_019455685.1. Lineage (NCBI taxonomy): Eukaryota > Metazoa > Arthropoda > Insecta > Diptera > Muscidae > Philornis > Philornis downsi. The sequence continues at coordinate 762,464 of JAHXMU010000370.1, read as the reverse complement.
GAGAGAATGAGAACCCATAAATATATGGGTTAAGTTAATTAATTTACATGGGAGGTACCAGAACCAAATTTTACCATGCAATAGAAAACAACACAGTAAACAAAAATTTAGATTGCTTCAGGCTACGAATTAGGAGTTACAGGGAAAAAATTGGATTTCAAAAAATCGATCAAATTATACTGGAAATACCAGAAGGGATGTGACTATGCGGCCCATCAACGAATTAAAGTTACAGGGAAGAAATAGGATTTAGAAAAATCGGTCATATTGAATGGTATGTATCAGAAGTGGAGGGTCGATACGATCTTGCAGAATATTAGGCTGTGAAAGGTTTTATGAAGTTGCATAAACGTTTGCGGCAGTTATCGTGTTTATCAAGCGACCAGCCAGATAGACGGACATCGCACAATCGGCTTAAAAAAACATGAAAGACAAAAGACAGTTCACACTTTAATCGTTTTCATTATAGTGGTAGTAATCAGGGGAAAACCAGCCCAATACTACTAGGGTAGAACCGCGAAAAAATTATTAATGCTTGCTCACATGTTGTGACTGATCATAGCGCAGTGGTTGATTAGTGCACGAGGTTGTCTTTTGCATGATCGCGGATTCAATCCCACGTACAACCACCTATCATTTTTTGAGCGGCGTCTAATCGATGTGTTTCTCGAACAATTCGAGTGGTCGCGTGGTCTAAATTCTTCTCAAATTGTGACGTTCGGAATTGCCGTTATACTGCAGCTGCCTTTCAATGAGTCTAAGACCAAGATTCCTGCAAACCCACTGAATGTGGGAAGCTATCCCATATCCCGCTCATGGGGTGCAAGGAAATTTGTTTCACATGCTGCGGCGAATGCCGAAACCTACTTAGAATCGCTCAATCGGTCCAATTAACACTTGTTCGGATCAATGATTGATTCCTGGATAGTCTCAAGATATAAAGCTTTTTATTAATGCAGTATTTGTATACTGCCAGAAAGATTCGAAACCCCTAAGGGCATTATTTTGACAAATTTTTAAGACAAAAATTAAAAAATGACGGATACTTATTCTACTCCCAATAGTTACTTGATGAGGTTCTTAGTTTCTTAAATTTCATAATGATTAGAGATACTCGGTCAAATCGGGTAATGAAAATTAATATAAAAACGTCATCAATTCAATGAAGAACAAAAATCTAAAAAAGTCACAGTTACCAAATTGAATTAGCATTCTAATTGATTACAGTTTGCGCCAACTTGGTTAAACATTATTTCTCCCAGTGTAAGCACTGGTTTATCTTCTTCCTTTTACTGACGGCTTTCATTTTGGTTTTTTTTTCCTCCGCAACGGAATTCCCGCATAATAACCTCAAACCGGAAGCTCAACATTGTCACTCGCTGTGACACATTTCACACCAAACAGAAGATCAATTGCCACACACACACACACACACCTTTTTGTGCATGGCAATCAATTCCTGAACACGCATACACGCGCACGCAACAGAAAACAAACCAAAACCCGACTGAACAGAAAAAACAACAACTCAACTTATGCGAAAACCTTTAAAATGCCGACATTATTACTTTTATTTATGTTTCTCTTCACTGGAACAACAAGAAAAACAACGCAGCCATAACAATAAATGCGAAGTAATGTAATACGCTCAACAGTGTTGTCGCTGTTATTGTTGTTATTACTACTATTATTATTATTATTACTTTTGATGTTACTAGAATGTGTTAGCGTTTACGTTGTTATTGTTGTTGCTATTCTTCGCATATGTTTTCGTATTCGTACGAAAAAATACAACCCAGCAGGTGTTTAAGCCAGCCAGCATGTGTGTAAAATGACGAAGAAGCATAACGGTATGTGTTTGAGATGCTGTTGTTTTGGTTTCGTTGTTGTTCTTGTAATGTATACACAAACTTCCATGAAATTTATGGTGAGATTCTTGTAATGAGATTCTTTTCTCAGCATTTAACTTTAAGTACTCTACGCTGTGTTCGTGCACTAAGCGAAGTAGATTAACGTGTGCCAACGAAGTTCTTACATAGAGGAACAAGTTGCTCTAGTGAGAGTTAACGAGTAGTAGAGGAGAGTGAGCAGAATGCGAGCAGCCAGCACAAAAGGAAACAGGAATTAAGAAAAAAAAAGAGTTAAGCGCGCAATAACATAACAATTAAAATAAAGTGAAAATCAATTCACTTTTGAATGTTAATTGGGAACAATAATAGTTAGTGAAGTAGTAATATATTTCAAATTGCACAGGTCTTACGAGGATGGCATGGGAACCCCTAAATTGATTTTTGAAAAGAAAAACAAAGGGAAGTAATACAACCAAATTTCGTATCACAATGGTAGCAACACTTTCGTCAGGTGCTCGCAATGTAAGCGTTAGATTTGTTCGAAAACGTCTGCACATTTTCCCAGATGTGTGCTTCTCACACCCAGCTTCACAGCAGATTTAGCTTCATGACGCCTTTGTACACTGTACCATAATCATCTACTGATCTGAATTTGATACATTCGACCAAAATCATGGGTATTGTCTTCCATCAGGCCACACACATTTTTAGTAACTCACCAGAAGCTCCGTTAGCTTGTTTGGGAAGTTCTTATGCATTCACTTTACAGTCTGAAATTTGCACCAAGTGATTTCCACCTGCTCCTGCTTATGATAAATGATTTTGCTGGTAAAAAATTCGGCTCAAGAGAAACTTGAGAAAATCGAAAATCTACTATTCGTCAATAGGGATGGATGTTTTTACAAAGAGGCATAATATAATTATCTTCAAAAGGGCATCAATTTATAGAACAAATCGGTGCGTAATTATCCTAAATCGGTGCGTAATTGTCCTAATCATTCTAACTATGCTAAATAAAGCCGCCAATGTCAACCAGAAATAGTGCATTACTCTTAACTGCACCTAATAGTGGCATATACTCTGCCCGGCTTTCCTGTGTTCTTTAATTACTTAGAAATAATTACAAGTTGTACTTTCAATTTAAAAAAGCGATTCATCAAGCCAATTTCAACTATTACAATAACTATTAATATTCTTTTAACATTTTCAGCACATTCTCTGTACTGTTTCAGATAGTTATCACACAGCCTGCGTAGTTACAACATAATTACAACACTATCATCAACATTATCGCAATTGAGCAAGTATGCGTACTACTAAAAGAGCATTACAGCATTCAACAAATACATTTGTTATGATAGTTGTTGCTTTCACCAACACATTACTTCATTTAAAGAAAAGTTTCTCGCATGTTGTTGTCTTCATGTGTAGGTTTGAGTATATGTATGTGTGCTTGTGTTATGACGTCAGGTAGGGCGATGACTTTGTAACATGAGAATTTGTCATCAAAGGTTGAAGTTAACATGATACCAAATGAAAGTGTTGACGGTAATTTTCGTTTACATCAGTAATGCGACAAACAGGTTTCTTATTCCGAGAAATTATTATTTGAATTTATCAAAGAAACCCGTTGCTTCTTTGTGGCGAAATAACTGATGTAAAAAATTAAGGAGCTACTACAATAACTTTGTAATTGAGATAATCTTATTGAGTAATTTCTCTTGGAAGCGTTTTTAGCAAATATAATGTAAATTCATTTGATGAATTCAATTGTTTTCTTAGACAAATCGATCTTTTACAAATCGATCGATCGATCTTTTTCAAATCGATCTAACAAGTTGCAATAATAATGTGATTTTTCTCTATTGATGACAATCGGTATGAGGCACTCAGCATATATGTATGTCAAAAAGTAACGAAAACATAGCCTTTGTTTGCGGACCTTCTTCATAGCCGACCTACCACCTACCTACCTACCGACAACACCAAACAATTACTTTAACGATTCATTGGGAACAGACGCGAAAGTTATCTTGTCAATAACTCTACCCGTTGCAAAAAACTGTATTTATCAAAGGTAACAAATTGGTGCTTCGGAACGTAGAACGATATTCGTTCTTCATTTTGGTACAATTTTTCGATTAAATTTGTACTACAGCTTTATTAGAAAGATTTTTTTATATAGTGGAGCTGATTATGTCGCTACCAAGATGTTACTTAAACATGTTGAAAGCGTTTTTCTTTACAGATCTACGCCGAAAAAGACTTACGTCAACTCTGTTTGTGGTTTTGAAAATACAGTGCAATTTGTTATAAAGCCAGGTTTCACTGACAGTTCATTCGCCACTCGATAGTTCATTCGCACCAAAGACATATTGTACCTCTTTTTTTCTTCTTGTGGGATTATTGCGAATATAGAGTTTACAGATCCAACAATTTTGGATCTAAAGCAATGATAGTAGAGGCAACCCCCATACCAGTAATGGCTACAGGTTAGGCACGTATATCGCCAAGTGTGGAGTTCATTTTAAATCATTTATTTTTAAAAGCAGTCAAGAAGATTTAATAAAAATAATTTATAAAATGCTTTTCGTAGTCGATGTTCAAACAGTTGTAAGACACGATAGCGGTCGTAAAGCTTTACAACGGCATATCCAAGGAGACGATTATGAAAAGTAAATAATAAATGATTTTTCCATTTCATTTTTCGAAGTTGTTCCTTCTTCAGCACAGAATGTTCCGCTTTAAGTAAAATATGCACGGCTTTTTTCGACAAAATATTGCCCTTTTGAAGATACTTCCATTACACCTCTCTTATAGAAACCCCCTTTTCCTATTGGGAAAAAATTACGACAGCTGATTTTCACAAGTTTTCTTTGAAGCCACTTTTTCCACAGCAAAATCATTCGTCATAGACGAACACAGCTGATAACGACTTGGTGCCACGTCCGGACTATAAAGTGGACGCATAAGAACATCCCAACCAAGCTCCCACTGCTTCTGGCGAGTCGTTGTCGATGTGCGTGACCTGGCCTTGTTCTGATGGAAACTAATTCCATTGCTACTGGACTGCATTGCTCAAGCAGTTCCTTTGGCTTCTATTAGGCTCTCAATAGATCAGCGGACGAATGCACACTCAAAAATCGACATTTGTTGAGGCATCTCACAAGATTATTTCTTTTTGTTACAAATGGAGTACCAAACTTAGTATAACTCCCTTCCTATGCTGGATGTGTGTCGAGCGATATTCCTAGTTCTGTATTCTGGTCAGGTTTTCGCGGTAAACCAGTCCCCAGCTGGACGTGGCGTGTGTTATTAAAATATCCACAAAAAAAACTGTAAAGTATACCCAAAATTTCTAATTAATCTTTTTTTTTTTTTGCTTAATGAAGTATTCTCTGCACTAGTGCCACAATAAGCTGGCAATTTTGTTTGTTCTCTTCGTGTATTTTTTGTTTGACAGCCAAGCTTCTTAATCAGCTATTTACAAATATATCATCACGTAAGTGAAACATAGAAATCTATTTTCAACAGAATGTACGCATTATCCCGTTTACGTGACATCTCCATGTAATATTCTTTGCCATTTCAATAACTTTTCATGAAGCAACTTTAATCAGCTCATTCGTTAAATCAGAGTTGCATTGCGTTAAGCTTGACAATTTGTTGGTGCCATTTCAAGCCGATTAAACAAAATGTTAGAAGAAAGTACTGCATGCAGGCCTGCTCCAACCTGTTGGCAAAATATTAAAACAATTTTTGCTATTTTCAGATTGACCGTGTTGAGTCAAGGGTAAACCATTTTGAGGATCTCATGATTTTTGTGTGGAAAATTCACAAAAAAATGCCAAATTAAATTTTCGGTTACTTTTATTTTGGGTGGCAGAAACTCAGTAACAAGTTTTAGTTGAGAAGTAATATTACGGTTAAGTTTATGCAACAGAATGTAAAGCTTTTTACTTTCACCATGAAAGCTGATGTTTTAATAACTAGCCGATTGAAATGTTTTGAGAGCAAAAGTATCAGACGTTTAAAACTCTAAAATTTTCATACAAGTTCCCGAATATAATTTCCCTTCCAGATATATATGGGCAAAAGGCGGGTCGAAGGTTAGTTTTGAGGCAATACCAGCCTTAAACACTGAGTAAAGAGCGGGAACTGATGCGCTCAAGCACTCTTTCGCGGTTGCTTTAATGTTAGCAATTGAATTACTACAATTTGAAAAAATGTTAACTAAAATCTGCAAATCTTGGAGATATTAAGCAAACTGCGAGGGCAAGATAATACTCTCTTGCAGGTTAATTCGTCTCAATTATCACTTTAGAGACAAATGGTGTCTCTCTATCTAATCATACTCATTATCTAATTTCTCTTCCGCATTCCGAAATCAGACGTCAATATGGCAACGTTATTTGTCACAACGAGGACAGGCAAAATTGACAACAAACATCGTCTATGCCATCATGGAGGCAGAATTAATTGAGATGTAAAAAAGTAAATTCAAGTTACGACCAATTAAATCGAAATATTATAAGAATATTATCGGCCTAAAAACGAGCCATTTAAATGTTTTAATAGAGAGCTGTCAAGGTAACGCCAAAGACTTCGTCACAAAAAATTAAGCAGCCCACGTAATTTGGTGAGATGACCGTCATTTAAGTAGTGATACGTGGCTGAATGCAGGGTTATTGCATTCATGCGAACGATAGTCGCGGGTGCTAACCATCGCGGTAGGGTCAGTCATTTCATCTTTTTAGTCATTGTGCTAATTTATAAAGCTTCTTAAACTTGAAAAAAATAATCAATCAATCTCCTTCTGGAGCATCCCATCCGAATGATTGACTTAGCCCATATATTCTTGGCGTCATATCTTTCAAGAAGTTGTACTAAATTCAGTCGAATTTGTTGCCTTAGTTATGAGACTGAAAAAACGGACGGTATTTCCTCAGCTTATCTTGTACCTCCCATATAAATTGGCTCATTTATTGAAATTTTATATTTTTCTGTAGCAATGCCTAATCCGTAAACTGCAGTAACTAAAACTCTAGTCGTTTTAATTGCCTTACGAGGCTTGGTGAAATTTGAATGTATCGACCGAGTAACCACAATCTTTCTGGTACCTCGCACACGAAGTTCAGTCGAATTTATGCATTTAATTCGTAGGCTGAAAACGGTATTTTCTCAGCCCACCTTGACAGATTGGTTAATTTATCGAAGATTCACATTTTTACAGGGTTGCCCATATTCAACGAACCCATCTGGCAACGCCATAACTTTTGACAGAGATGTCAGATC
>JAHXMU010000370.1:711774-745319 GCA_019455685.1 Philornis downsi | reverse complement strand
TGTTGTTGTTTAAGCTTCTTCCATTCTACTACTACAGAACCTTGCAAAAATAGCATTAGAAGCACCCGGCACAACACTCGCAAAACGGGTGGGCAGGCAACAAATATTGTAAAATGAAGGGAAAACATAAAAACAGAAAGGGAAAAACAAAAAGAAAATTACAGCAACAACCAACAACTGCAAATCGACTACATCTCATACAGCAGAACGGAGGGGGAAACAGTCAATCGTAAAAAAAGAGAAAAAGACGACAGAGTTTTTTTTGCTACTTTATCTGTTCGCTACTAAGAGAGCAGATGATGACGATTTCGTGTGTATGGCGTATTTTTTTCGTCTACTTTTTTTCATCCACTTTTTTCTCTTGTTATACGACAGATTGACCGAAAAAAGGGGGGCAGTAAATTAAAAGTTAAGAAGTACAACAACTATGGCTACACAAACAGCAGCAACAACTACAACAGTAAATCGCGTACATACAACACCAACAACGGTAAGAAAAGTTGAGCAAGAGAATTAAAACGAGATAAGTGTGATTGAATAAACTTTTTATAGTAAATTTCGAACCATAATATATTACGTTTTCTAAATCTTGGGGGAGAAGACCACGACGGCAACGACAATGATGATCATCGCGACGATTTCGGGTCAATCAATTAAGCATTGCTCGCCTATATAAGACATTTGTGTTTTCGACATTTTTATTATAGCAAACTTGATAATATTAATTTCTTTTTGGTATATTATTTTTGGAATTTTCTTAATTTTCTTTATTTTTTTGCATTCTGGAAAAACTTTCACATTGGCTGGGTTGCCATTACAAATGCTTATTTTTTTTTTAAATTTTCATTTCATTTTTATTGATATTTTTCTTAATTTTTGTGAAAAATTTCTTGTTGAACAGCGCGTAAGACGAGCAACTCCATGCGGAGACGACGAAGACAACTACTGCTACTTCATCATATGACGGCTTTGAAATCTATCGGAAATTTTTTCGTTTACACACTCTCGCGAAATGTCAGTGGGCAAGAAAAGAGAGAAAATGAAAGAAGTACCAAAAAGGATTGCCATCGCTTTGTTTTCGGTGAAATGCTAAGACGCGCTTTAGAAACATTTTAAGATTTTTTTTCCTCAATCGGGCAAAATGAACCAGGGATACTTGGATTCCATCGAATGACAAATTAATATATTAGAGACGTTGTGGTTGCGAAATCTGAAAGGCAATAAAAATGGGAACGTAACCGCTGGTTGCTACTTGCTAATCTAATCATAAATGGTTAAATAATTTTACATTGAGACCTTAGCCATTTCCAATTAGAATAGTTTGGCTCCAAGGCAGATATTAACACCAAAGACAATCAACTGCTCCACTTGAAGTTTAAACCATTGAATGTAAATTACAGCGCACTGCAAGTGCTAAATCTTAGTGAAAGCTGAAATAGCCTCAAAACAGGTGATGTGCGATCGAGTTTTCTATAAACTATTTAATTGGCTAATGACGGGTTTTGATTATTCGCAGCTGTGATTGATCAAATAATTTAAACTTTGATTAACTGAATTTGAGCATTCGAATAATACACATAGGGAAGCGATAAGAAAAAATATGCGAATCTGCCGAAAAAAAATGTCTGAGTGGTGAAGGTAATGGTTAATTGGTTAATCCTCAACACAATTAACCCTACATCGGTAAATGTATTACTATTTGTAAATATAATTAATCTACGTGCATGATTAACTGATTAGGGCTGACTGTAATCATTTAATCGCACATCCCTACACAAAACCATTTAAGCATACAATAATCACCGATTGTGCTTTTGGTTGCTTCTGTGAAACATTTCAAATGGCTTCAAAAAACTACACAGGTTTAAGCACTTGGGTGGTGAATTGCTCGTTGGCAGAAGAACATTATGATGCTAATGGTATAAATAAAGTAGTTGTTAACCATTTGTAATAAATAGAAATTATCCTTTGACAACCAATTTGCAATTTTGCATAAAAATATGCATCACTCGTATGCTTTTTAAGAACCTAGCTAATTATGGACGTTTTTATTGATAGATTAAAAAGTGTCGACTTGCACTTGCATACCCTCCAGTGTTGTCTTGGAGACATTGGTTGCTTGAAACGTTCACTTATCTGTATAGGAATTGACTCTTGAAATATTGAAATTTTTCGGAATATTTTTTAGTTTCAAACTTATTGGTATGTTTTAAGTGCGTACATTAGGATAAGGACCACTCGTACATTTACAAGAACCGCACTAGTTGTTGGTTGTTGACAAATACCAAAATGTCATTTACTGAAATCGCTGTCATTTTCCGTTCTATTGTGTGGATGTCATGGCTTTTGCCACCGTCTAAATGGTAATGTAAGCATTTGCAAAACGGCCGTTGTTGATACTGTATCATACTTTCGCTTCCAAATTTCTTTAAGCAAAGGACAAATGCAATCTTTTAGATTTCATCTTTAAAAAAAACATATTACATGAGTACAACATTCTTTCACACCATACCACAAATTGGCGTTAAATTTACTTTTTACACTTTTTATTAACTTTAGCGTGCATATCTTAATATATTGTAAGAAATTAAGAAATTTGGCAAAATTATATCCATCAACTAAGAGTTAACCGTAAAAGCCAAAATTTTGCAGCAACATTTTGGTATATGACACGGCCTCTAGTTGTTTTGAGCTCAACTATTTTATAGAAGAAAAAGTATTTCAGTCCTCTTATATCCACGCCTTTGCTACCACAAATGAAGAAAGATTGCAACTAGTTTCTTCTATTTTCTTATTAAACTACTGGCAACACAGTACCGCAGACTCCTCTCCCAAAACCTCTCACAAAACGTCAGCTTTGAAATAATAAAGAAATCGAAGTAGATATTGCGACACCAAGCGACATACCATTTTTTAAATAGAAACATTTCTAGTAGCACATCTGTTAAAAGACATCAGGTTTTAAATCTTGTTAAACCATATTTTTCATGTCTAACAAGGACGTAAGAAAAACTTAAATAATTTTGCTATCTTCTTTATTTTGCATCGGCCCAAAAATGCAACACTGTTTTCCCTACTAGAAAGACACTCTCAAACAGAAAATTAAAAAAAGTGCTGCGCTATGCTATGCGTCTCATTTTCACGCATTAGATAGTCAAGGTAAACGTTTGCATCATTTGCAAGCGTTTCCACGTTAATCTCTTTCGCACAGAGCTGAATACAAATGAATGAATCGCTCTTCCGCATAAACTTCTCTCTTTATTCATTCAGTGTCAAAATGTGTATGAATTTTCCGTCTTTTTAAGCAAAACAAAAACAACGAAAGGTAATGGGAAAAATTAAAATTCGCCGTAGAGTATATATATAAAAGGAAATTTGGCATAAAATAACTACAATTGTCTACGAATTTTGCACGAAATCCACTTCAAACCGAGACGATTCTAGATTATTCTTTATAAACTTACCTTAACACTTCTATCGCCTATATGTTTAGCATTCTCTGAAACCTTGCAATTTTTCTGTTCCGAGATTTTGGCGAAGAATATCTTTTAATAAGCAACAAATGTTCTCTATGTTTTCTGTCTGTTGTTTCTTCTTGGCGTTCAAATTGAACTCGCAAACGTCAACAGAGGGGTGCGGAGGGAAAGAGAACGGGTGAGAGTAGTGGAAAAGTAGAGAAAGCAAGTAAAACCGTAAAAACACCATTCAAATTCGAAAACACACTACATTAACACAACGCCAGTTGTATTGTTATAAATTTTCCATTGGATATTTCGTAGCCACTGAAAACACAACTTTGTCTTTTTCTTTCTGGCCACCAATTACTTTTTTTATGTTCACATTTTTCTTTCATTATTTCACTGCTTTTGCTTTCCATCACATTCCTCTTGTTTTTTTGTTTCGAGGTTCGTTCACTTCTTCATGACCATTTTTTCTTCTCATCACTCACACACGCACTAAACACATACACGAACTCACAGGTTTCTTTTTGCCAAAAAAAAATATCACTTAGATTCACTTTTTGCTTAATCAATTTTTAGTGTAAGTTTTTTATTGGTTTTTCGACTTTATCGCAATTCGTTGTCAAGTCACTCGCGTTTCCTGTCGTTTCTAGTTGTTGTCTATTTGATTTTTTTATTTGATTAATAAGTTTTTGTGGATATTTGTAGGATTTTTGTTTCAACAAAAAATTAACGTGAAATTCCGAAAAGAAAATCAACCGAAGTTCGCCATTTTCTATTTTTTGTATGTCTCCTTTTTGTTCTCTCTATCCGTATGGCGAAAAATGTCGTTATTACACATTACTTAGAGATGGTCGAAATGTGATATGTTGAGCTAGATGGCGCCGATTGAGATTTAGCGCTGTTGTACACGAAGAAATTTTTTCGACATTTCTGATTAAAAAAGAGCAATTGGTTTTAAATTGTTAATGTTGAAGTATCTCTTGGAAAGCTAAAATCATTCATATTGTAGCAATTTTAATGGAAAAAATAATGAATAATCTTCATAAATTCAGCAATATTACTATTCTAAGAGGGGAAAATCCAAAAGATTTCCCTAAAACTCAACAAATGTAGGTTTCACATTAGACTTCTTATCCAGACAATCAAACAGTAGCGTTGAAAAAAGCACACGGGTTGTCACCGGTTACTTAACTTTGTATGGGAATTTAAGTAACTTCTTGATCACGGTTTGCTGCTATGTTCTTTTCACGAGGGTAACATTTCTTGAAACATTGTGTTGCAAAGTTTCTTGTATTAAATAGAACACATTATTTTACGTCATAATATATTTGATATTATATTGTTAAAATTATATCTTGTTATACTACAATAAAGAAAACATTAAGAAGTTTCAAATTTACGAAGTCGCAGTTAAAATCCGTTGTTTACATCTGCTAGTTACAAACCAACTGCAAATTAGTACTAGAAATTTTCTCGTGAGGATTTTCGCCTGAAATCGCCTCAAAATCTAATAATTTACTATTTACATTTTGGCGCTTGCGAAATCAGCTCATTTCACTGATATCGGATCAAAATTAGCACGCGCCTTTGTTTAGTGGCAAAAACTAAGTTTTCATTGCATTTGAGTATTCGATGATACCCAATACTTCTTGATATTGCACTGTTTTCTATTTAAACTTGGCTCAGTTCATTTACATAAGCGCGAGGTTAAGTTAATTTAGTTTTTTTGAGATCTCATCTTTTTTTTAAATTACGTAATATTGCAAAAAAAAGTGTTATCATGAATATGCATTTATTTGCTATTACTATAACAAATTTTCATATCAGCGATTTTCTGAAAAACATTCCAAATCTCAAAACAATAAACAGGTGGCTAAGTGATTTTTCCTTGTATGCACAGAATTATTTCAATGCAAACGCATCAGAGAAAGTTAAGCAACTTTGCTAAACTCTTTCATGCGAAAATATTTATTTCAACACTACTGACCTGCGGCCGTTTTTAAAGAGATTTGTTGTGTCTTAACGGTTTTCGCTAAACTCTGTGAGAAAAAAATATTTTTATTATTTACAGCAGAAGAATTTATTTAGAGCGAAATTTTCGGATGCAAAACGTCTCGACGCTTTCGAAAGCACTATATCAGCTACATATATGCAGGTGCTTTTGATAATGTCGATTTACGATAACCATTTTGTAACATTTTCAGCGATTCGGCGATTCTTTGTTTGATAATCTTGTCCACCGTGCAAATCGTAAATCTCACTTGAGATGAACTCTTGTCAGTTCGAGCACTCTATAGAGAACAGTTGTACCAACTTAGCGACAAATACAATTCTCCCTACAATTTTTTCCACAAAATCTATGTATGTCAAACTCGCCAATGCGACCAATATTATGATTATGCAATTGGATCTTAGGTCTCCAAAGTGGAGTGAATATTTACTAAGAAGGAACGTTGGAAAATTATTATTTTAAGGAACAAGAAACGTACTTTTAAGCCAACCAAATGATTGAAGTTCTGGTTATGAAAATAGGTGTCCACGTTCAAAAGGAATTTGTAAAAACATCACACATTTAGGGGGGAAAACCTACGAGAATGGGGACGACATAACTGTTTGTACGAAACGGTTGAAGTTGAAACAACCAAACTTAATGTGTAAATTTCCCTTATGGCGCGTAGGCGCGTAATGCAGATAGTTTTTTTTCCCGAAATTCGTACTTTTGGAGGATGAACAGGAAAGGAAGATAATAAAAATTGTTCCATCACTTAAAACAAACAGTTAAAGCTAAAATCATGAACATAGCTAAATACATTCGCTGTCGACGTGCGGTTTTTTGTTTATAAAATTGTATTTGTTTGGGATAAAACAGCGAAGAAAAGGGTCACAAATGGTAGCTGAAACGAACGCCTGAAGATGAAATCAATGTGCGTTATGTACATGCAAACTGCTCTTACTTCGTAAGCAAGCGGTAACAGATTTTTAAAAATGCATACTTTCTGATGATAAAACAGGGTAAAGGGGGGGGGAAAATGGTACAACTATCCCGAAAAATGATTCGAACTGTATTCATAAGTTAGGAGTGTACAATCCTTTTACACGACAAAAATCATTTATAAATGTTCTACTTTTAGATAATAAACGAAGTCAAAGAATGGTTACAAAAATGTACGGCCAACTCTAAAATCATGAAATAAGGGCTTTGCGTTTATCTATCAAAACACGCTGACGGGGAAAAAGATGTTTGAATAATCTTATTTTTATGAATAGCAGATAACAGTGAAGAAAAGAACATAGAGATGGTATCACCGCCTAGAACAAACAGCTGAAGCCAACAGATTGTAATTACAGCAGAACGTTCACGTACCACAGTAAGAAAACAACGGTGCTGAATTTTTGGTAATTCATTGAAAGAATAGGGGAGAGGTGGTAAATTTGTGCTATACCATCACCCACAAAGATAGGGGTTTCAAGAAGTACCTGCATATCGCGGGTCTACGTCGTAATAGTGAAGTTCACATTGATTTTGGTAATTAATCGTTTTGTCCTCATTCCTCCATGGTTTGCCTTCCCTTTCCTAGCCTACTAGCTAATAGGTTTATATATGTATGTTTCTAGTTTCAGTCTTTTGCTCTTGGATGGCACAATTTTTGCATTCTCTTACTCTACCGTCTAAAAGTATACATCTTGAAAAATCTCCTTTTGAAGCGCGACTGCATTATAAAAGTTAGTAGTCATAATTTTAGCTTCAGTTATTTTTTATAAGCCTGATACTGCTTTTATGCCTTTTCTACCACTTAATAATAATAAAAATGTTGATGACCTTAGCTTCAGCCTTTTGTGTTAGGTGATAGTATCATTTTTCTCTCACTACTATCAGTTTTGTTCTATAAAAGTACGAATTCCGAAAAGAGCTGTAAGAGCTTCCAATGGTCGATGGTACCAGAAGCATGAACTTCGAAAAATCCCAAGGCACGTACTCTGTTTAACCTCATACATACAAAATTCACATTTGGGTCAGATTACATTTTCGGCACCGTATTGAATTTTGCATGTTTTGCAGCTGAAAAACTTTAGGATGAACTTGCTCCCCATCTATTACTGTGTAGATATTCGACCCCTGTTTGTTACAACAGACGCGATTACACATTTAAACCAATAAAAAAAAAAAAACAATGTTTATTATGCTACACCACAAATAAAAGATTTCAAGTATTTTTTTATTTTTATTTTTTTTTTCTCATAAGTTCTCTGAACTATGTTTTCAATATACATGTATTTTTATTACTTTATTTTAGATTTGTATCGTAAATTGAAATGTCACGACATTAAAATAAAAATTCTATCAAGTAATTACAAGAATAATGATTTTGTTTGTTTGTGTTTTCTTCTATAGTATTTCCAAAATTTGTTGTTGTCTCTTGTTATGATTTCATTTATTATCGTATGTATATAATAATAAAATGTTAAATTAAATTGCATTTAAACAGGAAAATAATTTTTTTTTATTATATATATATATATATATATTTGTATAGTAAATATTATATGTATAGTAAAAAAAAGATGTAAAAAAGGAATAAAAGAAAAACACAGAGGAAAACAATCAATTGAAATTTTTCGTATTTATTTGTTTAGTGTTACAGATCGTAGTAGAATTTTCTTTAGCATATACGTAAATAATATTAATAAAACATTGTCTTAACCTTCGATTTGTTATGTTACTGAGGGACAGGGGCGGAGGGACAATAAAGTACGGAATTCTTTACTTAAAATCAGTTGTTATTTTTTTTTTTTTTCAAAATAAAGATTTTAACTGTGATGGCCCCAAAGTTTCACCATTTTAACTTGTTGAAAACACGAAAACTGTTTAATCCCCAGCATAAAAAATGCATTTGCTACGAAACAATTATTGCTCAAGTATCTTTTTTCTATTTAATTGTACATTTCAATTTTAGCCACACATGTAGTGGAGAGAGAGAGTTGAAAAGACAGATGATATACAAACAATTTGTCTATAAAAAGTGTACAGAAAATACGAAGAAATAACACTCGAATGGAAATTTTGCATTAAAACAAACATTAGTGTTTAACATTCGAGTGCAATTTTTTTTAGAATAATTTCTTTTTGGGCTTGAACGATTTTTTAACCTGTACTACAACAACATCATCAGCATTATCGGTTGTTGATTCCTCATCCTGTGCTACCACATGACCATTGGGGGTAACAAAAGCAACCAGATTTGAACTTGATGATGTTGGGGCCACATCCATCATCTTCCTTCTCGAAGAGTTTGCTTGTTTTTCTTTAGGTTTTCTGGTATTCAAAGATTTTATATTATTTGTGTTTGGGGTCTCTGTTACAACTTGTTTGTTTTGTAAGTTTTGTTTTGAGAATATCTTGTATAATTACGTATTGAAAATAAACAAACAAAGAGAGGGAGAGAGAGAGGGGGGGGGGCGGGAAAAAAAAAAAAAGAAAAGAATATGCATCATCATAAACTTAAATTTAAATCAAAATTATTACTTTTTAGTAAAGTAAAAATATATAGTTAAATAATGGTTTATATGTTGTTTTTGTTTTAGAGTAAAATTAAACTTAATTTAAAAACAAACAAAAAACTTAATTTTTCCTATACGTTCAAAAAAATAAAAAAGATCATATGATTTTCCAACGAAATTGCCTTAATAGGAAGAATAAAACTATGTTATATAGATTAAAAGAAATGATGTGGCGGAAGAGAAACGGAGAAATTTGGGAGACGAATATGGCGCCGGAGTTGATGGTATGAATCGAAGTCACGCTTGCACCACACATTAGTTGCACACACGATTCATTTAAAATATTGCTCCGCGATATTCCTTTGTTCTCAAAATCAGTGCCCCAGTGCTATATATTCCTCTTCTAACAACTGACTGGCATTAGAACGTATAATGTGTGTGTGTGTGTGTGTGTGTTTGTGCATCGCTTTAATGGTGTGGGGAAGTTTTTTTTGGTGGTGTGGATGATATATAATGATATTTCCTAAAACAGTCGAAATTTGTTAGGTCCATTCCATATTTTTTTTTATCATTTTGTTAAATTTTAAGTTTGCATTCTTTTCTTTCAATTTTTCATAAAAAAAAAATCCTAAATGATTTTAATTTTAAATGTTATTGTTGTTGCTTTCTGTGTTTGTTGTGGCTGTAGTTGCTGTTGCTGCTGCTGTTGTGGTTGCTGTTGTTGTGTTTGTCGTTATATCAAATAATATCGCAGTGTTAACTAATTGTTAAAATCTGGATCTTACAAATACAGCACTGGAATCATGGTCACTGTAGCCCAGACGTTTGGTATGTTTGAAAACTTCATTTGTTATTGCGGTAACAGGCATCGATTGATCTAAATTCTCGGCCATACTAAGGACTAAACGCAAATCTTTTTGCATGTGGCTGAGCGGTTGTTGTGGATTGAAATCACCTTTAGCCATTTCTGAAAAAGAATAATAATAAAAAAGAAAATTAAAAGTCAGAATAAACAAGGAAAATATCAAAATATACAACAAGGACCCAATTTCTATTTACATCTAAAGCGATGGATTCCACTAGAGAATTTAGAACCGATAACGTAAGTTTGCATTTATGTAGCAATTTCTTTCCATATAATAATTTCAATGGCTATTATATTTAAAGAAAGTTGCAGAAATATTACAAATTTTAATGTAGTGTTCTTCACTCCCTAAATACTGCAATCCCCGAAGAAGATATTATCCCCGATAACTCCGCTACATTAAAAATTGCAAGATTCTCGTAATTTTCCTCAATATTCAATATTGATACACAAGACACAAATTGA
Organism: Philornis downsi; assembly: GCA_019455685.1. NCBI lineage: Eukaryota > Metazoa > Arthropoda > Insecta > Diptera > Muscidae > Philornis > Philornis downsi. The sequence goes on along the minus strand of JAHXMU010000370.1, from coordinate 735,026 downwards.
TATATAAAATGCGAATTCTCTTTTAATTTCATTTAATTTTTTTATACAGGACTATAATTTTAAGCCTTAATGCAGATTTGATTAAATTACTATATTACAAAACGTATCTTCTCCATAATTCAATAATAAATGCGTTATAAAACTTTGCAATACTAATGTTATAAAAGTTTGTGTATCTTAATACCAGAAAAATACGATTTACAATATGACGGTCTATTTCACTTATTAGAATTTTTCAATATGTATGTTTTTCGTCCTAAAATGCGGAATTATAACTTTAATTGGAATTTACAGCTATTACAGCAATTTGCGCCATCTATAGACTGAAAACGGTAGCATCGAAATGGTAATTGAGTTTTGGAAAGAGGAAAAAATCAGTCGGAGCCATAATATGTGAATACGGCGGGTTTTTTTTTTTTGTTCACAATCATAGTTACGTGTGGTGGTGCGTATTCGTGCTGCAAAATTCAGGAATTTTCTTTCCATAAATCTGTTTCTTTTCCAACGAATTTTTTCTCTCAAACGCCGCATAGCACTCAAATAATATTCTTTATTTACCTTCTGCTAAGAACTCACGACGATAATCAAAGAACTCAGTCAACCTTTGACGTGACGTCTTTGACGTGACTTTTTTGGTTTTGATTCAGTGGAATGGTTCCATTCTGAAGCTTGTTGATAGTTTTGCATGTCAAACTAGTATTAAACCCACGTCTCAATTACCAGTTAAAATCCGTTTTTATCAATGTACTGTCGATATTCAGTCGTTCAAGTGTACCTTCAGTGACATTTACGCGATTGAATTTTGATTGAATTCTGGTCTTTCGGAATTAGTTGACCAGCAATGCGTTTCAATCGTGTAAAATGGTACGAATTGATTCATGAGATACAGAACTTTCAGTGGTTATCCCTCTCAAACTAAAATTATGATTTGCAATTGACACATCTTTCAATTTATCGATGTTAACTTCAAACGAAGTTGTTGATGGCTAAATCAGAGCGAGGCAAATCTTTCATCACATCTCGACCACTCGATTTATCGTAAGCCAGAATTTGAGGGAAATTCTTTTTTTTTCGATATTTTTATCCATTGTAAAAATAGTAAAACGCTCTTAAGATGAACTAACAAAATCGAGCAATGTAAACAATTTCGATAACATATTGCGCTGGTATAGTTGTGTCAACTTAGCGATAAAAACAACTTTGACAATTCTTTCAATTGATCAATTCCGAATACTTTTTTTACAGAATGCATATCAAATTTTCCCTTGTTTTCTAGTTTTTCCAGTGAAAATTCATGAATCTTTTCACTAAACGAGGTTTTCGATTTCGGGCTGTCACCTTACCTATCTTCAGCGTACTTTTCGAAATGATCAAGAGGAAAGCTGCAGTAAGCGCAATTAATACCATCTTGAATCAAGCCATATGTTACTTGCGTGCGTTGTTTGTATACATTTTATTTGCGGAAAACTGTCACTGCTCTGTCATTTCAGTCATTGAGGAGTCAGCAATAGACTGGGACTGGTACTAAATGAGGACAAAATAAAATTTTTCCTTTTTGATGAACACAAACTCAATCCGTTTGTGATTGTGCCAGACAATAAGCCTACCCTTGTTGCTGTACAAAGCGATAAAAACAACGTTAGGTGGACAAGCAATATGAAATACTATCAATATTTGGTGTGGCACATTGGAGAAAACAATAGAAATATAATAATAAATAAAACAAATGAAGTAGTACTTTGTAATTTACTTAATATTGGCCAAGAGGCTTTAAATGATAAGATCGTTAAATAAACGAAACGAAATATATTTGGGAAAGATATATATATTTTATATATATGCTGTCTTTTTCAAAATCTTGTCTTTCCTTAGGGATTGTCACTACAATTAATCAACATAAGTTGTGATATTTTTAAATGCTCAACATGTTACCAATTGGCGTTCCTCTAGGGGAAGAAAGAAACCTAACAACACTCCTTCTACTTATCATTTTTGAAGTTTTTTTGAGAACAATATAAAAATGTCTTGCTTTTTGAGAATTTAAATTTAAAATTTATAATCTTACCTCTCCCTTTTGCTAATAATAAATCCGATTTCATGGACGTCAATTGGAAGATATCCAAGATATCCTTTAGCGATATTGAAAAACGATCAGCTGTATGAATGAAATACAGAATATAGGAAATATTTTCAGCTATTAATAATCGATGAACATATGTATCTCGATAATGATGTCGATTATTTTGTTGTCTATTACTTACCCAATGCTAAGGCCTCCGATAAACCAACCAAACTTACACCCAATATGGTCTGCAGTATCAAATTCACTTTACACGCATTGCCAACATCTGCTAAAGTATTGGAGATGGGTAGTAAAACAATAAAGAAAATAAAAGCGCGAAAGAAACGAAAAACGAACAAAAAGAGAAAAAAACAGAAATGCAAATTAAGCAAAAAAGAAAGGCCATAAAGCAAATTATACGCAAACAATTGAATTGTATATGAAGATTAAATAATATAAAGATTAAATTATATGAAGATTAAATTATATCAAGAATATATTATATGAAAGTTGAAATATATGAAGATTAAATTATATGAATATTAAATAACATGAAGATTAATAATAACGGTAGGGAGCAGAAGTTATAAAAGTATTGCAAGCAGAAATAGTCCGCAAGTAGAGATGAGATGATGGTGTTTTGAAAGTAAGGAGTGCAGCATGAAAGAAGAGATAAAATACACAACACACGTTAAATAAATCCTTTCGCATTGACGGTGTTCAAAACAAATTATGTGTAAATGGATATTTAGAGAAACAAAGGTTTACAAAAGACGGTAAAAGGAAGGCACGATAATGGTCTCTTGAGTTTTGTTTCCCAGATTTTATTCCCAGGAATGAGCAAATCAGTAACAGTAATCTCTTTTACAGCATTTTTTTCGTTTCAAAAGTAAAGTACTATTTACAGATGAAATTTGGATTCAAAACATCGAAATTCTATTCTATAAATAGAGTATTTTCTAAACTATATTCGATATCGGTAGGCCGAAATTTGATATATTATGAACAGGCAAAACCTGAACTGAAAATTTACTCTGTTTGCACAAATATTTCAAGATTAAAAAAATATATATACTAATTAATAATAATTTAATAGAGTGATGAGATATTTGTATTCACTGAGGCGTCGTGTTCATATAGCACGCACGGTATGTTAAACGGCTGTAGTTTTAAAAATTATATTGCTTTGAGGTCGTTGTTCTTTTATAAAGTTGTTCGAATGTGTGAATTTTTCACATTCCGCTCGTAATAAGCAGCTTCTTATTCCTAAAATAACCACACTCATGGATCGTGCTTTTGTAGTAAGAGTAGCTCCAATTTACAATTTACTACCAAGCCATTTAAAAAGTTTTAAATTATGTTTTTATTCCTGCAAAAGGCATATTATACAATAGTTTCAGACTTTACATGTAAAATTTTGTTTTCAATTAAATTGTGAGCAGTCTTTATTACCGATTATCTTATATTTCCAGATTATATACCGATTAAATTCTAACTTTTGAATTAGTCTTTTTTCATACTTTTTTTTCTTTAATAATCATACTTTCTTTAAAATCATAAAACTTTATAAATTTTATATATAATTTTTATTACGTTTTTTTATGTAGGATATAATATTGAACAGATTCAATCTACTAGATGAACTGTTGCATACTGTAATTCACTTATAATTGGCCGGAAGGCTTTAAATTACAAGCCAGAAATAAATAAATAAAATAAATAAAAAGAAACCAAGTAGTAATGACACCGGTACAACGACCGATGAAAACTTAGCAAGATGTATTCGACGTTAGTTATTTAAGTTGGTTTCTTGATGCTTCCAAGTTGTACCTTTTAACCTGGCTCACAACTATTTCCAAACTGGCAGAAATAGCAAAATCGGCCTACTACATCACAATGTCAACTTCTACAGTTATTTACAGGCAGAGGTACAGACATATCAGTTCCGAATTAGAATTTTTCATTTGATTTGTTACTATACGTTATTTATTTATATATTTCTATCTTCCATCCTCTCTCATACCGTTTTTGAAACCTTTGCTTTTCGTAGGTGCATTACTACTACCTAAGGATGCTGAACAATATAAGATTGAAATAATAAACTTACCTCCTAAAAAGAATGTATTTTTGGCAATTGTCTTAAAGCAGGATTGACATTCATCGAATACAGTACGATCTCCGCCGGCCAATATGATTAACATGCCATCTTCGGCTTCCTGACGAGTGCCATGTATTTGTACCTCCAAATAACGACCATTACTGTGGGTTATACCTTCGGCGATGTCCTGTGACGTTTCCGGGTCTATTGTAGACATTTCAACGTAGGCCTTATTACAAAGATCAGCACCATGCAGAACACCGCAGTTGCCAAAGACCAACTAAAAGGGGACGCAAAAGATTGTTCAAGAAAATATAGAGTTGTCATACGTTATAGTATAAAAATATGTCAGCCAGCTTACATCTTTGGAAGCTTTCGGGTCCGAAACACAACAAAAAATAATGTCTGCTTCTTCTACTACCTCCATAGGTGTATCTTTAACAGTCGCGCCAGCTTCTCTGAATGGTTCACATTTTGACATTGTACGATTCCAAACAACCACTTTGTGTCCCGTGCATATGAGCACCTTCACAATTGTTGCACCCATGATACCGAGACCCAAGAAGCCGAACGTTTTCTCTGAAGGGACAATGTCACGTTCTGCCAGTGTTTGTGAGCGTGTATTCATGTCGATAGTCTGTGTTTCGGGCACCTTAACATGTGGACGTTCAAGCAAAGCAATTGCATTGTTATTACGTCGTGGTGGACTTACATGACCGCCAATGTGAGCGAAAACATCTGGATTTAGTTTACGTCTTGGTGTGGGATGATTCTCCAGGTAATCGCTATCGATATGTTGTGAATCGTTACGTTTACGCTTTGTGGTCGCCGGCGTTTGGGAAGAGCGACGTTTCATTGCTGATTTCGATGCGGACGATTTAGCTCTACTACCGGAGGTTGTTGCCGATTTTGCTTTCGGCATTCTTTTCACCGGAGTTTTGACGGACGCTCCTACCTCCTCATCTTCGAGGGTCGATACCTCACCATTATTGTCTAGATTATTGGTATTTGTATCAATGGTGTTCTCGTCCTCTGTGGTAAAACCATCACGAATCTTATCGAAATCAGCTTCGGTTGGTTGACTACGAATACCGGTACTTTTGCTAATAAGTCCATCGATTTCGGCAGGGTCATCTATGTGTTTTTTGATATCTTCCATGGCCTGCCGAAAGGCAGCGGGTTTTGTTGCCTTGGACAATTGATCTTTCCATGGCCCCTCAAAAGGCCGTATGTTATTACTTTCAATCCAGGCACTAAGGAGAAGAATAGAACGTGTTATTTTGAATAGAGAAAACTAGATATCGACTGAGGTTAGGAATATTTATGAATACATACAAATTACGTGATCCAAAGAAGAATACACATTTTGAATTTGGTTTGTGGGCACTGCTTAGTAATTCCAAAGGGGGCTCAACTACCTGGAAAGTGAAAAATTGTATTTATTATTTATTATAAGTTACTGATGAAACAAAGAGTTTTAGGAGAGAAGAAATTAGTGTGGCCATCACAATGAGGCCAAAGAAACTTCAATCTATTTAGCAAATACATGTGGCTTAAAAATATGGACATGAAGCGGATTAATCTATTCTCAACTCAGCAATAAAATTTGCCAATATAGACTTCCGAAATAGATATAGTGCGAAAAGACAGCTAATACCATCAGAATCTTATCTTATCCTATAAAGAAAAGAAAAAATAAAATAGCCAAAATGCTGATGACATCTGTAAATTTTAAAAATACATGATTTGGATTTGTGTGGCGCAAGTCTTCGGCAAATATAAGACTGCGGTGTGTTTGGCATGAGGTCTGGAGACCATGTCTAGCCGGTTTACAATGTAAGTGTAACAAAAGCCGCAATTTACATCAATACATCAAAACGTTTTTTAACGCGCTGACAGTAAAAATTAATGATTAAATTAAAAATATTCTGGAAACATTTTACACCAAACTAAAAATCAAATTCGATTGCATTCCATAAATGCGATTCGGTAGAACTTCTCACATTTAGTGAGATTATGCGCTATTCTATTTTTAGACTCATTTAAGGGGACCTACAAGTTCAATGACAATTTCGAACGTCACAGTTTGAGAATTTGATTACTCAACTACTCGATGTGTTCGTCAGAAATCTCGAGATGACCGCCGCTCAAATAATGATATGTGGGCGTAAGCGGGATTGAATCTGCGATCGACTGATAGTCACGATCAGTCACATATCGAATTAGGAGTTAAAAATATTCTTGGGAAATGATAACACATCCGAAATCGGCATCAGACCAGTTAGTTTCATGGCAAAGCCGACCTTTTTTAAAAATGACACCAGATTCCAGCACAAGCATTTGGACGAGTTTGGTATTCCCTAACCACTTCACACAATAGTAGAGTCTCGGCTTAAGAACATCAAGTTTAGAGTGCTAATGATATGTCGACAGAATTTTTTAAGACACGGGTGCGGTCGCTATTTGTTGGCATTCATCAGCTTCTAAATACGATTTGGCTCAAAAATTGCATGCCCAATGTTTGAGCAATGTATCATATTCTAGGGTTTCAAAATGCGTGTACTAAACGAAGGGATAGATTCGATTCCTGATCAGAGCACGGATCAATAGTTAACATCAAATTATAAAAATTACTTCCGGCTCTTTAGTTAAAAATAATTCACCCAACTACACTTCATTTAATATTGAGTGATCGGATTACACAAAAAAAGTTTAGAAAACGATACGAAAACAACGATGCAAAACTCGATGTAAAGAAAAGAACTGAAGGCGCCACTTTATGAAATCTTATGGAACTTAATCCTGAACGAGGAAGAATTAGAGTTGAATGCACGATAATCCGATATAAACATCAGCTAAATCCACACCGATGCGATATTAATAAGAACGTCCGGTAAGTTGGTGGTAAATACTAATACAAAAGTGTCGGGAGAGGGAATTTCCTAGACACTAATCGTAACACTTTAAGGGGACAACAGCCTATTGCATTTATAGCTCAAACAAATCGAATTCATTCCAAAAAAGAAACATATTTATATTTCATTCAATCCATTAATTCATGAGAAGTTGTTCTAATGACGTCAACATGCTCATAAAAATATATGAATAAGCGTTAAGCGAATCTTCCATGACTTTTTATGATGATTGTGATTTATGATTTGTTTATTTGTGGATAACCGTCGCTCCACTGTAGGGTTATTAGAAATAACCTATTCTTGAATTACGCTTCCCTCTCATTAGCAGCTTTTACGTCATTTTACGACAAACAACTTTTCTGAAATTGAAGAATTGTTAATTATTATGATGATCTCAAAACCCGCTTTTGCTTTCTTTGGTTTTATTTATATGTCAGATGTCTTCTCTGAATGAGTGCAATTTAAGCGTTAGGAACTAAATATTATGATGATGTATAAAGACGCTCTTGCATTATATTTATTTCTCTAGAAGCCTTTCGATTTAACACACTACACATTGAAGTTATATATTTTTTTTATATACTTTTAATTTCGTGCTAAATAATATTTTTTGAAATTGGGATATGACAGAGCTTCTTATATTCAGTGAGTTTACAGGCTTTTTAGACTCACTGGATGGAACCTATCACTTAACGACGGCTCTGAACGTCAGATTTGCTAAGTATTAGATTAGTGGAAATATTCGTCAGACAGATCAAGATGATCGATGGTCCAAAAAAAATTAAAAATTTTATCAGGGCTCGAATCCGCTACCGTATGGATGATAGTTGCGTGTACTAACCATCATGGTACGACCAATTTATACCATTATTACTTTCGCCTAAGAAAATAGACAATTCTGAAGATATACCTTACTTTTCATGGATCAAAAGAAGACTGTTCCAAAATCTATAGAAGAAACTAACACTAATAGATATTAATACTTATACTAACAGAAGATACAAGAAAAAAAAAAATAGTTTTTTTGTTCGTTTTCGTTTTTCAAAATCCAATAAAGCCTTTTATATTTTCCAAGATTCGAATCGATTTGTAGCAATTAGAAGAACTTATCTTTGATCCATAAAACTATACGTATTTTTTATCGTCCGCAAATTTGTTGAATAGAGACGGCATAATATGAGCTAGGAAAGTGTGAATGAATATTTTATATACTAATAGCCAAGTTCATTTGATATCCTGATAAAATTGTTCCTTTCGAAAAAATTTGCCTAGACAAAAGTTCAACCCAAGACCGGGTTAGAGCGAACAAGTTCGACATTCGATTTGTAACAATTAGAAGAACTTATCTTTGATCCATAAAAGTATACGTATTTTTCTTCTTCGTCCGCTAGTTTGTTGGATAGAGACGCCATAATATGAGCTAGGAAAATGTGAATGAATATTTTACATACTTATAGCCAAGTTCATTTGATATCCTGACAAAATTGTTTCCTTTCGAAAAAAAATTGTCTAAACAAAGATTGCACGCAACTTTGGAAAAATGGGAACTTGTTTCAATGTTCTTAAAACTTTTATCATACGTTTTGTATTCGAAAACATGATATAGTTTGAATTGATAGCTACGGGAATAAATTGTCAAGTTTTCGATAGATCATCCTAATTAGTTAAAAAAAATGTGAAATCATATCGCGCACGACACTGCTGGCCACAATCAAGATTTCCTTTAGGTTTACAATTTCCTTTTGTATTTCGACTATGCAAGGCTCTCACAATCTTGAATTGAGGGCTTAGTAATTACTGGTTGCTGATCTGACCTCCGCGATTGATTAAATTCTTTAACATCGATAACAGTTCTCATATTTTTGCAATATATTTTTAGCAAAACTTAGGTTTATTTCTCTACATATGATCTCACAAATAGGATTTGTTGTGGTCGTTCAGAGAGCAAGTCTATAAATTACATGTGGGTTCCATATTTATATCAAATATAGTGATTGAAGTCATTCAGTACGTTTTGAAACTCTTACTGATCAGCTATTACGCGTAAGAGGCATTTAAAATGAATACAATGGTTTTCGTATTACTGCTAGTGGCTCTTGCGGTGCAATCGACAACAGCCAAATGGTGCACTAAAATGGGACAGCGTAGTTACAATGAAGACGATGGTTTGGTAAAGGTAAATTGCAACTCTATCTACAGATTTCCCATATAATCGAGTTGATGTTACTACCACTTTACGTTGTATACAGTACATAACAAAAATCGAAAAATTCTGTTGTGCTGGATACTCTTTAAATGGAACTGAATGCAAGCCGATATGTAACCAAAATTGTCCTTTTGGAGTGTGCGAAGAACCTGGAAAGTGTGTTTGCAATCAAGGTTATAAATTGGAACCGATCAGTAGTATATGTGAGCCCTATTGCACATCTCCGTGTGGTTTTGGAAAATGCATTGAACCGGATATATGTGAATGTGACACGGGCTATGGCATGAGCAGCTCCACGAAAATGTGTGAACCCATCTGCACGCCTCAGTGTGCGGCCAATAGTAAATGTCTAAGGCCAAATGGGTGTGAATGCAATTTGGGTTACCAATTCAATCAAGTTGCCAAACTCTGTGAACCGATTTGTGAAAAAGGATGTACCAATGGTTTCTGTATCTCGCCCAATGTTTGTGAATGCAAGAAAGGCTACTCTTTTGCGAATGCGTCACCCACTAACACATGTGAAGCGAATCGTTGCACAGAACCTTGTCCCTTTGGATATTGCACGACAAACGGAGAATGTCACTGCAATCATGGCTACACAAAATCTCTAAAGATATTTGGTGGCAAACAACATTGCGAGGAGAAAGCGATCCATGACACCAAGTTGCTGTGTATCTTCTTAACGGTCATTTTGATAGTATCGATTATCGTTATGATTATTGTGAAATTGTTGGCGAAAAAGGGATCTTATGAAACTAAAGAGACTGAAGATGCATTTAAAGAAAAAGCGGCAAAATTATAAGCATTAAATTTCTTTTGTTTAATTTTGAACTGTATAAAATACTTGTTGAATAGAAGTGGTGCTTATTTCATATGTTAGTGTAGCATATTTAATGTATGCAAGTTTGATTTGTGTTTTTATAATTACACACTGTGGTTTATTAATAAATGTTTGCGGTCATTTTTAGTCTCTAGAATTAGTTGTCTATGGGAAACTCACAAGTACAGTTGTGGTTATTGTGAATGACTAAGGCTTGTAAGAAAATTCCAGAAAAATGTGCAGAATTCATGGAGTAGAAAGTGAGTTTTGTTGAAAAATGAGCTTGAAGAGCTTTGTTGGAATATGGAGTCTTCGCATGTTGTTAATGATGCGATTTAAATATCTGATGGCATCATTCCCCTCTCATCCATTTGAATATAAAAATTCATATAAATCCACAATTCATATGGTCCCATATTAGTTAATATTAGTTGCTCCTCCATTTTTGCGATGGAAAGCGTAACATATGACCAATGGTGGTCATTCGTTTAACTGCAGGGAATTTATTTATTTTATTTTATTTATTTATTTGTTCATCATACAGTAATACTAAGCCTTTAAGGCCAAAAAACACTTATATTACTTTGAATAAAATCCTGAATAGATATATAAGGAAAACAAACTGTACATCATGAATAAATATATGTTCATACATATGTATATATATGTATATGTGCTAGGTATCTTTAGCGTTGGTCCAATCCGTAATTTCTTTATCAAGATACTAAAAAAAAAGGATATGATATGGAGAAATGCAAGTCCTTATTAGCAGCAAGCACATAAAAAGCTTAAGAAAAAGTTAAATTTGACTTTATGTCAAGGAGAAAAACCGCAGGATCCTTAATCGAAATGCTCTGTATGTATAAGAGAATATGCGTAATTCATTGGGCAAATTATTCCAGCATCGAGCGATTCTGACAACAAATGACTTTTCATATACCGAACTGAATATTCCCGGAATAATAATCTGAGGGTTTCTCCTTGAACGCGAAAAATTGAAAAACCTACATATTGGGGCAGGCACACCACTACTAAACGTTTTATAAAAAAGAAGCAAGTTCCGAAAGCGAATATAATCATTGAATGAAGTTCCTAATACCATCCTAACTTGTTCAGAAATATGTTCACGTCTACGAATATTATATATAAACTGATTGAGTTCATTACTTTTTTCAACTTTCCAAGATTTCTGGAAATCGTTCCAGATACCATCTCAATTCCGTACAAAATGTGCGGAATAAGAATGACCCAAGCCAGCTTAAATTTGACCCGAAGTGGCAAATAGATATTTATTCATAATTTAATCGTGACGTTTCACCATTAGGCGACCGAAAGCGGAGCGACGGGTAATACATGCGACTATCAAACGCATGACCGCGACTTCAATCCCGTGTACAATCACTTATCTTTATTCGCGGTGATCGCCTTGATGTGTCTGATGAACACTGCGAGCAGTCGAGTAATCGACAAGTTTTGTAAATGCTTCTCAAACTAAAACGTTCGAAATCGTTGCTAAACTGTGATTCCTGTTGAGTGAGTCTAAAAATAATTAAATGTAGGAATTTCTCACATATCTCATTCAGGGGTTGCAAGGCAGTTTATTTATTTCTAGCTTGATATTTTTCATGCAGCCGCACGAAATTTAATCAAATTTGGTACAGGGTTCAGAGTGGCATTTTTAAAATGCGCACGTACATAATTGAGAAAATCAACATTACTCGCGCCACTCAAAACGGGTAACATTTGAATGAAATAATCTTTAAAAAAATTAAAGTAAAGAATGTTTATTTTGCATCATACTAAAGACTACCAGGTACAAATTAATTTATTACTTTTTTTTAATAGTTCCTACAAGTTATTAAAACTAGTTAGAGACCAAAGACATTTCAGATGTATTACGCTTCTGTTAGGTTGAAAGGGAAGTAGTTTCTGTTTTTTCACAAAGATGGTGCCTTTGTTATTTTTAAAATGCTTTGGCCCAACTGATTAAATTATACGTGGCACCGTTACACAGATATCTTAACAGAATGCACGTGCAAAATTTGATTCACGAAATTCCATTTTTGGAACTTTACGTTTAAAGATGACCACCAGACCTGTCAGCCAACGAAATTAATGAATACTTAATCACACGTTCCTAATTGCACTTGCCAAAAAAAATCGATATTTTAGTTCCGGATGAACAAACAGAAATCCACTTAACAAAGCGGGGATAATCACTGGCGATTTATTAGTTAAATAGATCAAAATGGTCCTTTTTTGAAAGACATCGTTAACTGGGATTGAAACATGCATTTTTTTAAATAATGTCAACCAAAATATATTCCGATCCAAGCAAGATGAACACGCTCAAACTTCGTTCAAAGGGTGAATTGCACCAAAAAAAGGTTATGTTCTCGCTTTGGTTAGAGATTTTACGGGAGTGAATAACTTTAAACGGCTTGTAAGGAACAAATCATTGATGAAGTAATGGAAGAAAAAAGAAAGAACTGAAAATCTCGAACGTCTTTGCAGACTGGTCGAAAAACGTTGGCAGCTTGTGTGGAAAGATTTTCCATTATTTCCAAGTCTGAAAATTTTTTGAATGGAAAATCCTTCAATATAGATGAGGACCTTAAAGCAGAGTTGGGAAGTTATTCTTCCTATCTGGCATCAAAAAGTTGCCTGAACGATGGCAGGTCACTGAACAAAATGCTACGTATTTAATTAAAATTAATTATTTGAATAAAAAATATATAATATTAATTAAAAAAAAAAAAGAATAAATAAATAAATAAAGAATTAGTTTCTTTAGTTTCTATGCAGTGTAACGTTGCCTGAAAAAGCCTTCCTCTCTTTTCCTACCTTTAAAATGTCCGTAATTTTAGTTAATTAATGGAAAAAAAAAAAAACAGAAAAAAAAAAAACCTGACTATTATTTATTGTATTTGTGTGAAGTCTTAATCGCTTAGCTACGGCAATACTTTCCTCATTTGCAAAATTCAAGATTTATATTGAGGAAATTTGATATTGTGGTGAGTGAGTTTCTTCCGTCATCTACCGTCCATGTGGTACGAGTCGTTTTCGTTCGTGATATTGAATCATTTTGCTGATACCTCGTGCAACTATACGGTATATTTTATTTATCGAAGAAGCTTGATTTTTAAGATGATGATAATTTTCGGCAGTGCCACACTCGGAAATTTATCGAAAAAAGCTTGATTTTTAAGATGATGATAATTTTCGGCAGTGCCACACTCGGAAATAAAAAAGTTGAAACATGTTTTCTGGACTGATTAAGGTGAAAATCAATACTCAAAAACCAAAAACCAAAAACAATTGTAATAAATTTGGAAAGTTATAGGTTGGTTCCCAGTGTCAAGCGGTTGAAATACGTATGGCGTCAAATATTCACAACGTATTTACGAATATTATTGAAAAACAATTATATTCGTATAATATAATGTAGAACAATTTTATTGAAGGAACTTAAAGGAAATTAATAAAAATTTGAATACAAAACGATTGGGCGCTGTATTTCACGTGTTGTCAAGAAGGCTGATCAACCACTCTGTCGTTGTATTCAAAATTCAGAGTTGCGAAAACAGTCTGCGTTGTATAAAATGGGGCAATCCTATATTTTAACTAGTCACCAGTAACAAATATTTAAACGCTTCGAAAAAAAGAAAAATCGTCTAAAGACTTTTCGAACATCTTCTTAAACAAAAGCTGAACTATATGCAAGTATTGATAATAGAAATATAAAAACAAAATTTGATTCTACGATAAATGAAAATGTGTACTTTTATATTTGTATATAATTTTATTAAAACAACTTAAAACGAAAAACGCAATATATGTATTTACAGAAAATAATAGTAATAAAACGGCAAAAATGTAAATTAAATGAAACTCAGTTTCGATAACTTAAATTCTATATCACATATTTAGGACTATTAATTTTCTCGTCTCCTTTCTGCTATTACTATCAGCCAAATAATAGTTGCTATTAACGCAGAAATGCAAACGAAAACAAATACAATTTTTGTGGTGTAAGTATGAAATTCCTCACAACCTGAACCTCTTAGAAGTGATTTCGTTAGGCCCTCTGGACACACACATTCACCACTTTCCACACAATAACCCTTGGGACAGGGCCATTTGCAGGTATTAGCCTTACACGATAGGGTACTGAGGTCCAAAGAATAACCTGGGAAACATACACACACACCAGGTGCAGTACACTTGCCATGCAAGCAATCATTATGACAAGAGGGCTGACATTTTTCAGATTCCTTATTGTAAGCATAGCCTTCTCCACATTTGTCGGGCAGAAACAATTTGTTTAGAATATCCCTTGAAGTGGGATTGTTCTGTTTGGAAATTGATCTTAAGTATGAGAAATGTTTACTGTTCAAGTGCCTACATCTCGTTTTTGTATGCGGATCCAGTTTATAACCTACATCACACTCACACAGGTTTGGTTGTACACATTTACTATGTGGTGGACATTTAAGACACAAAGGTTTACATAGATTGGAGCTCTCGTCAAGAGTATATCCTTCATGGCACTGACACACATTGGGGGCAGAACAGAAGCCGTAACCACAGCTTTGAGTACACTCGGGAGGACTCGTTATAATGTGAACATGCTTTCTTAAATCGCCTGGAGAGAAACAATTGCCTCTTGTACAGCTGGGCAAACAAAGCAAATCTAAACGCTTAGACTTATCCATATCGTCTACTTGCTTAGAGTTACAAATCGGCTCACATTTTTCGCTTATAGTGTTAAATTCATAACCAGTACGGCATTCACAGATATTGGGTTTAACACATTTGCCAGTTTCGCAGATTCTCTCGCATATTGGCAGACAACCTTTGGTGGCATTATCGAAAGTATAGCCTGTATTACAAATACATCCGGTGTCCTTATTGCACACACCGTTTAGACATGACGATCCCTTGCAATAGGATTCGTTACAACTGGTTCCATGCAAATAATTTCCCTCAGAGCAAATATCTTCGATTTCGTTAGCAGTGGTTTTCTACGAGAGGAAAAATTGCGATGAATATCAAAAATTCATAATAATGAAAGTTATAAGAGCTCGATCGATTGATTGATAGCAGGTATCCAATAATAAGAAAATGTTGTGTTAGAAAAAGTAGTCCAATTGAAATAGCTTGTTGAGGGACATAAATTGGAATCAAATTTTGTAAGGCCAGGAAGATCCTTCGGATATTTTGATGTGGAATAATATAACAAGAAAAAAATGTATGTCAAAACTAAAGCCATTTCTTTATTGTAGAGGAAATGAGAAAATGAATCTGCCAAGGAATACGTTCTTGCTCTAAACATTTATACAGTCATTATATAGGTATTATAAAATTTCTATGCTAAAGCCAACTGAAATCGCATTCAAATAGTATGAGTGTCTTGAGAATGATTTTGGAACTTTCAATTCTTTTGGAAAAATCTGAAGGCATATTTTGTCCCTCTTAGATCTTGAGGTTCATTTCATTGAGATAAGAGGTAAGAAAGAGAATCTAGAATCCAATAGAGACACATAATTTATTTGCGTTATCAAATATCGTATCGGAAATTGAGTCACTCATTAATTGGTGAAATGGCATCTAACAAATATAGATTCTAAATTCGACTAAGTCTTTCTACGAATCCGTTGAATTACTGGAGGTTTAATATTACGTGACTGTCGGTTATTCGTATTACTATCTACGGCACCGGCATCCAAAAAAAATTTAAAATGGATTTCCTCTAATAAAGACCACAGCAAGCTGTGCGAAATGGAATTTGCCAAGAGTGTAATAATTGGTAGCCGGCTAGAGGGCACGTTTAGGTTATATTGAGTAGATGAATGGTTCGTTTTCTCTATTTCCGAAAGATAGAAAAAAGGACGTTAGGATTGCAATATATTGGAACTTGAAATTAATATTCACGCTTGAAGGTACTTTATATGATCACACTTTATGTCTTATTTTCAACTCGGTCTTTTCTTCCTTTGTGAATGAAAAGGTTTCTGTCCTGTATTGGAAGTTGTGGTGCCATTACCAATACTTCCTGCCGCTGTCCTCCTCATTATGGTCCCAGCAGAAACTGCTTTTGTTACCATTTCACATAATTTTGCCGGTAGATTCTGTTCACACAACTCAGGGACCACAAGTAAAATTCTTTTTTATATACGATTTAAATTAAGATCGTGATTAATCTTTGGGGAGATGACGTTGCGCACTGTTGCCAAGGTGCGTCATTCATGAAATCCATGTTGATTGCCTCAAGCTTTTACACCATGGACGGCAACAAGTAGACAAATATATGCCTAGTTAAAAGAAATGTATTATTTTACCAATAGATGGCTGTAATAACATATTTCTCGCGCTGTATAAGAGCGATCAGGTTACGCTAGATGGTGTTAGAAAGATAACGATTTCGTACACAAAAAAGTACTCACGACAGTTTTGTGATTGCTGGAGCCAGTATTGTTTGAGTGCGCTTCAAATATGGATACAAGCAAAGAGAAAATACGTAATATTTTACAGTTTTTCTTCGATAACGCAAGCCCTATTAAGCGAAAACCACCGTGGTCGATTAATGGTGACCCGACGCAAATTGTGGCTACAAGACAGGATTGACGGTCAGCAAGGTTTTTTGTGTGTTTGGTAGGATTGGCAAGGAATCATCAACTACGAAGTGCTCCCCTACGGCCAAGTTCTTAATTCGGATCTGTACTATCAAAAATTGAACCATATGGAGGAAACAATCATCCAGGAACGGTTAGCTTTGATCAATAGGAGGGGATTTGTGTTGCAGGACAACGCCAGGCCATTCACATCGATAGAGACTCGCCAGAAATTCCATAAGCATGATTGGGGAGTTTTTACGCACCCATCTTATAGTCCGAAACTGGTACCAAGTGATTATAGCCTGTAGATCTCTTCTGGTGAATGATTTTGAATGAATTTCCTTGCGGAAATCGAATGCCCCAGGTTTTTTGCCAATTGGGATGATGTTTTCTTTGGGACAGTCGTGGTGGAATAATGTTCAACATGCAACAAATTATATAACAAAACGGTGCATATTTGAACTACATCGAATAATTCTAATTGTGGTAGATGAAGCCTTCGATGTCATGCAAAAATAATGGATTCTAATTACTACACCTGATATATACATATATATAACTCCACCTGCATATCGCTCCATAACACTTGATATACTAAAACTATTATGGATAGAAAGTTAGTAAGATCACAACTTTCCATACATTGGCAACAATTAGGAAAGCCAGTAATAGGTTGAGTACCATGAGCAAATTTAACAGAAGATATGACAGTTTGCGTGCTGACTATCGAGATACGCTTCACCTTTTCAAGAGGCTTTTGCTCTTTCCTATCCTACACAGTTTATTTGTTCTCACATTTGCTCAATTTCACAGGAAGTTTCTATACACTAGCTTGAATATTCAGTTCAGTTTCATGTGCAAACTTTTCAATTTAAAATAGAAAATCACAAAAAAGGTTTGGCATTTCTTCAGTTCGAAACTAAAAATTCCTATTCCAGATTTTTAAAAAAAAGATACAGGCTTGTTGACGTTGTGTTCAAATGTATTACAAAATAATACAAAATGTAATCTGCAGAAAAGTAAATAATCAATAATTTGAAAGAAAATTAATTGTCAAAAATTAATTTCACCTGTCACCGATCGAGCTCTCTATTAAAAGAGTATAAACCAGTTCATTTACCTTAACGTCAATTTCACTGATATCAGCTTTTTGGGAGGGCTGATGATGTGGGTTGAATCTATTACTCCGTTTACCCTCTGTTGTGTTGAGTATCGTCGTCAACGATATCAGCAACACGATATTCTTAACGATGACTAGCATGGTGTATTTACGTTTCTTGTATTCGCCGAGTGAACGTTTCAATCTAAACTGAATGTTATATCCATTTATTTATTTGTTTCATGTCATTCATACAAGTGTAAGTTGTTGTGTTATGTCCTATATATAAGTATGTTATATGACCACAAAAGCCATGCGTGAGATGATTTACATGACGAAATATTATGATGATATCGTTACCAATTACTTTTACAAATAACGATTATTTTAGGTATTCCGATTAAATGCTAATTGCCGGCAGCTCCTAACAGTGAGACAATGACTCAAACAAGTGGAGAATGCAAATTCGAAGGAGAAATGATGCAAAACAAAAGAACAAAAATAAAATTTACATTTTAGCCATATACATACATATATATGAAACCAAAAATATCAGAGTAAATATTTATATTTTCTATATTCAATTGAATTTCAATTGAAAGCGAGAGACAAAGAAATAATTTTGAAGAGATCAATTGTTTTGGAATTTATTTGAGATTATTTGAGTTTTTTTTCCAGTAAACTTACATATGTAGATGAGTTTTATTTGAAAGCTTTTTGCTACAATTAGGTGTGAAGGGAACGAAAAAACTGTTGGTTCGTCTATCCACATTCACAACAGTTATGGAAAGCTTTCATTTTGAAATCGAAATTAGTGTCGATTGATTTTTGAAATAATATTAAACACATTTCTTCTGGTGGTATTGATACAAAATTTAAACAGTTTTGTAAATTGTAAAGACGAAAGAGCTGGACGTTGACAAATGACTGGACTGCGGTACTACGATAATTTTAATTTGAAAACGAAATTAAATAACATGTCGGCTATTTCATCTTAGCGACAAATAACAAAAATTGTTTGCTTTATTCACATTAAACAACACCGGAAATCTCTGATGTTTCAATTAAAAAGTTGTATTGATTGATTTTTTTTTTTAAATATGGAAACATTTTTCTTTTTATGATATTGATAGAACTTCAAACAATTTTTCATTCTTTAAGTGTGTTATCTTAGTGTGTTGACAAGTGACTGGGGACTGCTATACTAAAATATTTCGCTGTGAGAATAAAATCGACAAGATTTGAAATGTTTCCGTCTCAGGTGTATACCTCTATTTAATTGAGGGAAACGTTGAATACAAGAAAAGAGCAAAAGTGAATGTGGATCATTTAAGCCAGTTGTGTGGTCTGCAACTAACGATTTTGGTCTTTCGGTCTAGTCATAGTTAGGGGTCGAGAATATTCAGTAATTTACTTCAATATATCCATAAAGTACTGGAAATTATACAAAATTATGCGAACCTAGTTATGATCCCATAACATAAAAATACGTTTCTTTATCTCCCGCAGTGAAAAAAAAAACCGAAAACTAGTCAATAAAATACAAATCATATTTACTATTCATTCAAACTTATTATCGCCTTCAAAGTACGTAGGTCCCTTCCGAAGTGATGCAATTATGCCAAGAATTATTCAACCATCAAAACGTTTTTCAAACGCATTTTTCGGAAATGGCTTCAGTTTTCACCTCGAGTTCTCTGTCTTCTATATACTGAAAACGATCACCCTTTTAGGCCTTCTATACCTATATATTGAAAACGATCGCATCGAAATGATAACTTGAGTTTTGGAAAGAGAAAGTCAGCTAGAGATTCGAGATTCGATTCACAATCTAGGCCTTGTGAGAAAGCTTTTACGAGCGTCTTAATTAATGATTTGTTTTCTGCTTTTGAGATATAGCTCTACTTTATACAAAGAACGACGAATTGAGTTCTTTCAAAAAAGCACCGGGCATTAATCATTTAAAATTTCCGTTTAAAGCGATTTCCCAATTTATTTTTGTCGCTAATTTGGCACAACTATACTCCTCTACACTGACGCGAATTTTGACCACGATCTGTCATTAAGTTTGTTTGCGTTTTTACAATAAATAATCGTACAAATTTGTTTCAAATTTCATATTGCAAATGGAATTTCGTCTACCGAATTCGAAGTCTTAAAGTGTATCGACTTTATTAAAAAAACGTGTGCATATGAGAGCTACAGTGGATTCAAAAGCGTTCGGAATATGTTGAAAGACTTGCTCCGCCATGGGCGGCTTCGATATAGTGAAGGAAATGGAGACTGAAAATCGTCATTGAAGTTTGACAGACATAGTTGTTAAACTTTCCACACCTCACTAATAAAATGGCGTCACTTTAATATAATTGGTTGAGTATGAAAACGCGTTGCTTGCTCAAATACGTCCAAAAGATTTGCATTTTCTTTAAACACCCAGCCACGTAAGGAGAGCTGAAGGCGTTCTACAATGAGCCAATTCCGTCCCCACATTCATAAGAGGTGTTACAACTAATGAACAAACATGAAATTATGAATTTTATATGCAAACCAGCCAAACAAACTTTGGAATGACGTCTTCCAACTCGAACCCCAACTCGTCTTCCGAAATCGAAAAAAATCATGTCAAAGTCGATCAAAAGCCAACTGATGTTTTTTTTTTAAATTACCGCTGTGTTGTGCACTCAGAATTGCTGTCAGAAGATCAGACGGTAAAAGCATAATGTTGTGGAGAGAAAACTCATGGATTGTGTACATCTCACAAGACTATCATTGTGAACGAATATGTAGTCAAAAACTCAATAAATATCGCCGATATGAATCTGAAAGGCTTTTTCTATCTCTCCGCAAAATTGATATGGATCCAGTTGAGGCTTTTTCTTTTCAGAACTCAAATTAAAAGAGAATTCGCGACAGGTACTGAAACCTATTTTTTTTTTTTTTTTTTGAAAAATGCTTTTCAAATATTTTGGAAGAGAAGACCTACTTTAAAGGTGATAAAATAAGTTTGTATGAATGATAAATATTTTGCGTTATACTGAACAATTCCCAATACATTTTTAGATTTTGATAATTCTGGGACGGGCTATTTTAGTGTAGATAAGTGGACATTTTTTCCGAAAGTGGTTGTAAAATTCTAACCACAAATCGAACACATGGGCCGAAATTAGAGAGCTGTAATTTTAACATCCTCCGATACAATCATTGCAATTACGAGCAAAATATGTATATTGTTTGCCATGGCAACGCTGAGTGTGGGTAACTGCCAGCTGACAATTTTGATCGTAACCAGACCCTTGGACAATGTCGATGCTTCGTAATATCGGTATTAGCAGTGAATCATCTTCCACGGGCTGCTGTCCTATAACCAAACTCTTAGTTTGGACTTGTATTATCAATAATTGAAACGTTTAAATAAAACAATAGCTCAGAAGCGGTCAGCTATGGCCAATAGGAGAGATATTGTGTTCCATCAGGACAACGCTAAGCCAAGCAAAATACATCCATAGTGACTCGTCAACTGCTTCGGGAACTTCGTTGGCAGGTTCTTATGCATACCCCTTATAATCTTGACATGACACCAGGTAATTATTATTTGTTTCCGTTTATGGGGAATGATTTTATTGGTATACAATTCGCCTCAAGAGGAACTTGTGAAAATGGACTGTCCCTGTTTTTTTTTTTTTGCCAAAAGTTGGTAAATTCGTTTGAATAACCGCATTCTTGTTTGAAAATGTTATGTCAAACTGTAAACGGTATTGACATACAAATTTCTAATAGCTTTGCATTGTCCATTAACGGAAATTGTTAACAATAAACGAGATACTTATTAAAAGTAGTTCCCACCCACCTGCAATCATGAGAACGCTTCGCGTATGCTAACCGTCGCGCCACAATCGAAACAAGTAGTATCTTCACGTACTGAAGTAACAATTCTTGAGCTTTTCTTATAATAAATATAAATAAAAAATAAATAAGCAAAACAAAGCTGACCCGAAAACTATTATAACAAAAGCAATAATTTGCTTAATAAATTTATGAAATATAAAGCATTTAAATTGTCATCATCAGAGAAATTTTGCGGATACAATATTCTCACCAAAAACCGCAAGTTGAGTGTATTTTGATTTAAAAATATATAGAGCAACACAAGAAGACGAATAAGAAAGTAGAACTGATCATAAGTTTCATGTTAGTTAGTATCATTTTAAAAATTCTACTGAACGATATATCGTATATTTAATATAAACGACGAGGAAAATGTTTTTAAAATATCTTTTAACATTTGTGCTTGTAAATATTACAATAGTATCAAGTCAATCTGGTAAAATGTGCTCAAAAACAATTGAAAAAACACGAATTGAGAATGGCAGGGTGAGTTTTTAAAGTGCTTTCATTAATTACAAGTAGAAAAATGAGATGAATGTTGTTCTTTAAATAACTACGATGTTCATTCACATTTTATAGATTAAAAAATACTCTCGAGACACTAACTTTGATATTCATTTTAATTCTTTAGATTATAAAATATCCTGAAACATTAACTATGATATTTATTTGCATTCTTTAGATTAAAAAATACCCTGAGAATCTAACTTTTGATATTCATTTCCATTTTTTAGATTATAAAATACCCCGAAACATTAACTTTGCTATTAATCTTCATTCTTTAGGTTATAACATATCCTGAAACAATCTCCAAATGCTGTAATGACTTGCTTAAAGTGGACAATGAATGTAAAGCGTATTGTGAAAATTGTGAATGCATCACATCCAATATTTGCCAGTGTAAACCGCTTTACCAATGGAATGAGACCTCATTGAATTGTGAACCCATGTGCGATTGTATAAACGGTTATTGCCTGAAACCCTATCAGTGTACCTGTCACAAGGGTTATGAGAAAGCAAAAGGCTTTTTTGAAGTCTGTGATCCCATATGCAATAAACCTCCCTGTCCCAAGTTCTCCACCTGCACTAAACCTCAGACGTGCGAATGTTTTATAGGCTATGAATTTGATGAGGATACCAATGAATGCGAGCCAATGTGTGATGGTGAAACATATATATTTGATTTCATGATCAAGCAGTGTGTACTGAAAAACTGTTCCTGCGCAACTGGTGGCTATTGTTTGGATGCTTACGATCAATGCATTTGCTATAAAGGTTTTCATAAAATTAACCGAAGCACCTGTGAACCCACATGTACGCCCGAATGTGAAAACGGCAAATGTGTTGATCACAATCATTGTGAATGTTGGCCTGGCTATCATGCCACCGATGATCCCAATGTCTGCGAATCAAATGACATGTGTCGTCAACAGTCATGTGTTAATGGGGAATGTCTCCAGACGGGAGAATGTAAATGTAAAAAAGGTTTTAGAAAATCTTTCGCTTTAACTGGCCGAACATTATGCGAAACGATTACAGTTTTCATTGGC
>JAHXMU010000370.1:691732-711764 GCA_019455685.1 Philornis downsi | reverse complement strand
TTTAAAATTTTATCGAGGTTTATCAATTGTTGGCAATAAACCTCAGAATTTATGAGTAGATCAAAGTAAAAAACTCCTTTAAAATCCCACAAACTGACATCCAGAACCTTTGTTGATGATATTCAATTTTTGATGTAATTTGAGTTAGTTCATTTTGCTTGAGGCAGGATATCTTTAGGTTGATATTATTGCAAAGAATCTCTTTATTGTACCCAAGTAAATGAAGGGAAATATATGATGAATCAGGGAAAGAAGCGAAAAAGGGGTGTTGGAGAGATTTGATTTTCTTAAGCATGTCGTAAAACCATGCACCTGGTCATTAACATCGTTTGTAGCTTGTGTGCACTGTTGGTAAATTTGTGGAATATACAGGGCGTCCGTCGGGAAGGTATACTACTTTGTTTATAATTTTTGATTAAATGAAAGAGAATTGATCTTATATTGATAAATGTTTTATTTAACGTCGGCAATTATGTATGGAATACAATATCAGAAAAATGTCCTGCTCTGTTAGTCTCATAAATGCGAGTCCTTTTGAGCATATTTTTCATTACATTCTCATACATTTCACGCAGTATTTCATTAATTTTATCAGGAATATTTTGTTTGACTTGCTCAAGCGTTTCTGACACACAAAAAGAAGTCCGGAGCAGTCGAATCAGGCGACCGTGGAGGCCAATCAACATCACCATTTCTTGAAATAACTTGTTGCGGAAAGAGGTCGCGCAGTAATTCCATTGTAATCCTGGCTGTATGCGATGTAGCACCGTCTTGTTGATACCACACATTAATCAAGCCCAAAGCATGCAGTTGTGGCGTTAAAAAGTTTTCAATCATATCACGATATCGCTCCCCCATTGACAGTTACTACTACGCCGTTTTCAATTTCAAAGAAGTAAGGTCCAATGATTCCTGCTTACTAAATCGCACAACAAACTGTTACTTTTAATGGATGCAAAGGTGACTGATGAATAATTTTAGGGTTTATCATTGAACCGAACCGACTATTCTGTTTATTCACATATCCATTCAAATGAAAATGTGCCTCGTCACTCATTATTTTTTCATGAAAATCGGGGTTGTCATTGGCGAGCTATAACATCCTATTGGCATATGTACGGCGGCGTAAATGGTCTTGTGGAAGAAGTTCTTGTGTCAACTGAATCTTAAATGGAAACAAATGCAAATCTTTGTGCAAAATTGTGACCAAGATCAAGCTCCTAAGCACGGCATCGAATTGAGGTTGATGGATTATTTTGAACACTTTCTTGAGCTGCAGTAATGTTTTTAGCTGATCTTGCAGTACGTTGTGGTCCATGTTTGGTCCTATCAGCTACAGACCCTCTTTCTTCGAAATTATTCACTACACGATAAATAGTGCGTATTGTTAGCACGTTATTTCTCCCAAAAAATTCACGTAACTTTCTCATCGTCATGGTAACCGATGATTGATTTTGATAAAATGTTTTAACGATTAAAACACATTGGTTTATCTATTATTTTTCCATAATAAATTTGCTACGTCTCTACTTCACGACTGCCAAATATGAACTGTCAAGACTAATGTTTACCAAAATGGCGGCAAAACAAAGTAGTATACCTTCCCGACGGACACCCTGTACATATGCCAAATAACAGCAACAAGCAAAGAAAATGCGAGAAAAACAATCAATAAAAGATCTAAGATCTAAAAATCCAAAAAGAGACAATTACATCTTCTGTATTTGAGATATAGACGTTTTTATATATGAGCGATTTTTTATTTGACGACTTTCATGATTGCTATAATTTGTGGAAGCATCTTAAAATTGTCTGAAACTCGATAAACGGGACGATTACGCGATGTAAACATATTTGTATTTTACTTCTTTCTTTGTTTGGCAACTTGTTTAAGTATTTATTTGCATGTTATGATTGGTGTAGAAAGATTGCACTATTGCTAGTTATTTATTTATTTAAATATAGATAAAGTTTTGCATTTTAGCGATTTCTTATTGGTCAACCCTCTCCATTACAAAACCAAAAATTTTGCCTTTTTTGGAATTGGATGCACAATTTTTGAGATATATGTAGATATTTTTGTACTTTAATTTAATTTAATTTATTTATTCAGGATTGTAATTTTAAGACTTAAGGCCGATTAGCAGTTTCTTTCTTTGCTATTTTTTTTAATAATTCTTCGACCCATTTGATGGGTACCGCTTCCTCTGTCTTGAAAATACATAATTTATCTTAGAAATTGCTCCAACATTCAATCCTTAGCTTGACCACGTCTCGGATGTCTAAAGCAGAAGCTTTTAAAATTGCTAAGCTGGCTGGCTAAGAACCCGGCCTTCTTTTTCTTTCCACGTATATTACAAAATTGCCAAACTAAATCAAATCAAGATATGCTGTTTTAATAAGGAGCACGCTCCTTCGTAAACAACAATAAAGTAATAATAATATAATATGACTTAACAGATCAAAAAAGATCTGGCGCTGATAAACAAGAAACAGCCGAAAAAAAAATCATGAATGTTTTGCTGTGTTTGGCGGGTAAGGGAGCCATCTAT
Source organism: Philornis downsi (assembly GCA_019455685.1). NCBI lineage: Eukaryota > Metazoa > Arthropoda > Insecta > Diptera > Muscidae > Philornis > Philornis downsi. Next base: position 709,212 of record JAHXMU010000370.1, on the reverse strand, counting down.
TATGAGCTGCTTCCATCTGGATAGTCAATCAGTTCGGATTGAAAAAGGCAATCGACTAGAGGCGGCCAGAATTGGGCAATAGGAATGGTTTTATGTTCCAACAAGACCAGATACCTGTTCAAGAAATTATCATGATTTGCAAAACGTTCTTCATGATACAAAAATAGCAAAACTAAACTTGTGAAAATGAGCTGGTCAAGTATATAACAATAGAGGCAAGAACTTCTTCAAAACTGCTTTCGGATTTGATTCATGTCGGTGGCAGTCTTTGAGTGGAAAGCGTATGTTCATGTTGTACAATCTGCGCAGAGCAAAAAGTATTATACGCTTGTAAATAAAGAGTCAACATGAGTACGAAACTCAAGTCATTTGTAGATCTTTGTGTCAAGATACTTCATTTAATCCCAGAACTCGACACCGTTTTCATTAATGTTGATATCAAACGTCTGAGAAGAATGGAGTGAGGAATCAAAAATCAAAGATTTAGTTTTGTTATGGTTAATGTAAAGATTATTACTATCTAACGAATTATTTATAGGACTCGAATATACTATTGATGCTGCATTGAAAACTATTTGCTGAATTACTCCTGAAGAAATAGGGATATCATCAGCATCTAAAAATGGATAACAATAATAGCGACAACTATACTGTTATACGCAGCATAAGCAAGTTTTTATTATAAAGAAATCTATTATTTTCCCAATAATCTGTATATCGCGTTGTATAATTTTGATTGCTTTACATTGAAAGACGTCAGAAAGATAAGATTTCGCATTCAAAAGCTGTTTAGACAGTTTTGTGATTGCTTGATTCAGCATTGGGCCCGCGCGTCAAACATGTCGAAGACTAAATACGAAATATTTTACAGTATTTCTTCGACAAAGGCGAAAACGCGATCCAGGCGACTGAAAATGTGAAAAGCAATTATAATCCTGATATACTGTAACAGCAACTTCCGTTCCGGTAATTTTGATATCACGCTCTAGAATTTCAGTTGTCGAAAATGTCGATAAAAAAATAATGGAAATCTTCAAGTCCGACCACGTCATGTAAGCAGTGTTTCGGATGCCCAGGAGCTTTGGTCAATAGGAGAAGAATCATGTTCTATGAGGACAACGCCAGGCCACACACATCTATAGTGATTCGCCAAAAGATCCGGGGGCTTGATTGAGAGGTTGTTTTGCGTCCATCTTACACTCTGGAGTTGGCACCAAGTAGTTAGCAACTGGTTAACTTCTCATAAGCAGAAACTTGTGAAAATCGATGATCCCAGTTCCCTGGCATTGTGAATGTGGATTGTGTGCCTTTGGGAGAGTAATGGAATTACATTCAAAATGGCAGTAAATTATTGAACAAAACGATGCTTATTTACCGTGAATTGGACCATTCTAGCTATGCTAAATAAAGCCTTCAATGCCATGCAAAAGTAATGGATTTATTTTTACTACACCATATTATTAAAGCCTTGTCAACACCCGTATTACCAATCGGTAATCATGCTGTGACCATTAATACAATTTAAAATTGGTCTTCCTCATTATAAGCCAGCGACTTTAGACATAGCTGGCAGCGTACTAATCAGACTCAGATTATCAAAGTGGAGTTCCACACAAAAACACGATCAAACTAATAATAGATCGATAAGACAGCTCTAAACTCAATTGTGCATTAATTACCTACATTTTTTATACTACACAGTATCCAATTATAGCCTTTAGGGTTAAATTTGTCAGACCAATTTCTTAGTGCTTAATGTCCTCAATGTAACCATGCATAAGTACCGGTCTGATTACGTACAGGACGATGTTTCTTATAGGCAATGTTTTCTACCTATAAGACTAATTTGTGTATAAGAAAATGTAGCTTTGTCATGTTTTATATTGGACAAATTCCGCTCCAATTAATGTGAAAAGCAGATAATGGAGACCATTTTTAAGGAATCGAGCGACTAACATTGCTAAGTCTTCTATAAGAAATGTTTTCCATTTATAAAATAAATGTGGGTAAAGAAAATTTGGCTTACGCCTTGCATAGGAAAAATTTCGGAGCATTCCAAGACGACAGGAAGTAAATGAACGGTGGCATACATGACATTTTATACAAATGAATAGGATTCCTGTATAACGAAATCGGGAAGCATCATAAGAATCGCATAATCAACATAATTGGCATAATGTCTAGCACCAAATATGAAGGCTCTGCCTGAATGCAGACAAAATTTCAGAGGTAGCCTTATGAGGTGAATTTAACTATCAATTGGTCTTGTAAAAGCCACAAACTATGGTGTCGTTCCTAGTTACTTATTAAGGATTTCAAGCTTACAAATTTTCTTACAGAGGTCCCACTTAAGAAATTGCGCCAAAATGCAATTTGCTAACCACCAACCCCAAACCAAACCTATCTCTAATTTCACATATTCATTCATCACCAAATTCCGTACTAGCTAGAGCGCACCGTGTACGCAAAAGTACAGTCAATAATAAAGACACACCATACAAAATAACAGCACACATATGCACGCACACCAGCACACATACCTAATAGCAACAGCGCTGCCGTTGCATGTCCCCGTTGTTCAAAACAGAATGTAAAGAACGAAAAAATGAAAACAGAAACAACGAAATAACGACGAGAAACGTCAACGCCAAAACAAAATAAGGTTCTGCTGACGTCGGCGGTGGCGATGGCCACCTTTTCACAATAAGAAAAGGTCTTGGAAATGACGAAAAAAAATGAAACATTTACTTACCATAGCAGGCCAAGGTGCAAAGCCTTTCATTTTGGCCCTAGAATGAAGAAAATATCAAAGTAATTTGGTTCACAATATAAAAAAAGAAGAAACTGTTAAGAGAATTACAAATTTGTTCACCAGAAAAAAAGGCGCGAGTTTTTTTCCTCTTTATCCAACATGACAAAAGTAGGCAAAAGAAATTCTGATGCTACTGCTGCTGGCGCAAAAAAAATAAAGCAGCGTTGTAAATGAAGCAGCACTAAGCCCAATTTATACGCAGAGAACGAAATATCTAAAGACGTGCCACATTTGCTTAAATTACAAGTTTATTACAAAGTAAAGAGCGGCAAATCTATGATTTACATGTGGTCTTGCTTTTAAACAATCTGCTGGTGGTATCCAATTGCTTTATTTTCTTTAGGGGCTTGCTGTCTTTATTGAGGTTATGTTTAAGCGCCATTTTTTCCTATTGGCAGAGCAAAGACAACCAATTCATGGCACTTATTATAACATAGCGGTGTATCAGCGCTCTGGAACAAATTTTCCACTGCAGTTTTCTTAACAATTTCTCGATATTTTCCCGCTCTCTTACCACACTAGATCTTTGGGTTTGTAACACAGAATTTCAATGGCATCACCGGCAGTGGCACCGCCACCGCCTCCATTTCCTCCTCCTAACGATTGTTTTTTTGCTTTGGACATAATGTTGTCAATACGAAATTGGAATTTTATTTTGTTTGCCGCCGCAATTTTTTCTTGCTTCGCGTTCTCGGTTTGTTTCGAGCGATATTCTTATTGTTTCGCACCACTCTTCTACATACACACACACGCACGCTTTTCCTCCTCTGCTCACGATGGTTTCTACGATTTTGAACTTCGCTTATGCATCCACCATTTGCGAATGATTCCTTTTTTGATAGCAACAAATTGGAGCTTTTGTTCACCACACAACGAAATTTCTCAACACAAAAAATTAAATGTAATTTTCTTATTTTGTCCGCTATTTTGACCGTTTTTTTCCATTCGCCAGTTCTGTCTTGCTTCTGCCGTCAAATGATTATAAAGAAGAAAAAAAAACAAAAATGGCGTCTGGTGGGGGACAAATAACGACGAATTGGTTGTCAATAGCGAAATGATGAACGTTATGAAGACAGGGTTGTATCTTTGTTTTATTGTCATACAGAGCTGTAATTTCATGAATATGCTTAGAGTTGCCAAGTGTAACATACGATTTATTAAATTGGATGCTTACATTTAAGGTTGTCTCATATTAACCAAACATGCTTGTGAGCTTCGGTTATACGGCTCAGTGGAGACGCGTATGATTCGGAAATGAAATGATTCTGAAGACAAAAGGTGAAAATCCGGCCAATGGTTGTCGCCGACTTATTTTGCAATCAGCTTAATTTTTCGGCTGTATTCAAAGGCGCTTATCATAGACACTTAAAAAAAGTGTATTCGTACTTCTTCGTTAAAGCTTTTCATATAGAAATATGCCTATGAAGGAAATTTTCATATTAATAAGTGATTCATAAAAATATCATATTATATTTGAAACTTTAGAAAAATAAACAAACATTTTTTTAACTACAATTCAACAATTTCGGAAATATAAATTGAAGTCAATTTGAATTTCTGAAATATAATCGAACAGTTTTAAAATACAACCTAAAAATATTTCTGAAGGGTCTGTGAAGGCATAATCCGTTTAGACAATAATTTTGGGAAATAATTTCAACTGTGCAAAGAAATGTCTACACAAAAATTCTTCTAAGAGGCTTTTACCTTTACTGAGGAATACTTCTCATATAAAAATTGTCATGAAAGACGCTTTTGGCATATAAAAGTGTTATGAAAGAAACTTTATGCGTCATAAAATATACCTTTCATATAGAAAAAAGTAATGGGGGAGAAGGCACTTTTTATATCGAAAAGTATCATGGAAGATAATTTTCACATAGAAAGGTATCATAAAGGACAATTCATATATAGAAAAGTGTCATGAAATACATCTTCCAAATAGAAAAAAGCGATGAAAGACAGTTTTTATATAGGAAAGTATAATGGAAGACAGTCTTCAGATAGAAAAATTTCATGGAAGATGTAGAAAAGGCCAAAAAAACATGATTTTCATGTAAAAAAAGAACTTTTCGTATAGAAAAAGTCATGAAAGTAATTTTTCATGCGGATAAATATTGTAGAAGCTAATTTTCACATAGAAAATTACCACGGCAGACACTTTTTAAAAAGAAAAGTATTGCGAAAAACACTTCATACGTAGAAATGTATCATGAAATACATCTTCCACACAGAAAAAAAGTGATGAAAGACATTTTTCATATAGGAAAGTAAAATAGGAGACAGTTTTGATTAAAAAAAAGTGATATGGAAGATATTTTTCTTATAGAAAAGTACCATTAAAGTTGTTTTTCATGCCGAAAAGTATCATGGAAACCAATTTACACATAGGAAAGTGCCACGAGAGACACTTTATATACAAAAAAGTGTCACATCTTCCATATAGAAAAATGGAATTATTATGGGAGACAGTTTTCATGTAGTAAAGTGTTATGGAAGATAATATCCGTAGGGGAAAGTGCTATGGAAGACATTTTTCATATAGTAAAGTGTTATGAAAGATACTTTTCTTATAGGAAAGTGTAATGGAATATATTTTTCATATAAAAAAATGTTATGGAACGCATTATTCATATAGAAAAGGGCAACGACACACGCTTTTCAGGGCAGAAGAAGACACTTTTCACGTAGAAAATGTTAAGAACGTCATTTCTTATTCGGAAAAATGTTATGGAAGCCAATTTTCACATAGAAAAGTGACATTTTTCAAACAGAAAAGTATTGCAAAAGAAAGGTGTCATAAAACACATCTCACATATAGAAAATAGTGATGGAAGACACTTTTCATATAGGAAAGTATTGTTGGAGAGAGTTTTCATATAGAAAAGTGTTATGTAAGGCATTTTTCATTTAGAAAAGGGCAACGACACACGCTTTCCAAGGCAAAAGAAAACACTTTTCATGTAGAAAATGTTATGAACGTCATTTCTCATTCGGAAAAATGTCATGGAAGCCAATTTTCACATAGAAAAGTGACACTTTTCAAATAGAAAAGTATTGCAAAAGAAAGCAGAAAGTGTTATAAAACACACCTTACATATAGAAAATAGTGATGGAAGACACTTTTCATATAGGAAAGTATTATTGGAGAGAGTTTTCATACAGAAAAGTGTTATGGAAGATACTTTGCAAATAGAAAAGTGCAGGAACTATTTCAATTATTCCACCACGTTTTTAAGTTCGAAAGAAAAGCAGTAAATTTTTAGATTCTCTTAATTTATTTCAACCGTTCGTTAATGTTCACTTTAGTTCCGTTTCTCAGCTCATTTAGGACTGCAATTTTTTGTAATTTTGTAGCTTTAACAAATAATCGCTGTGTTTTTCTATGTGATTCCATAAAAGATTAATATCCAGTTTATAATTTTCGGGTCCACCATATTCTGCGGGTAAATTCTCATAACCGATCACCTCACGAAGTTTATCTAGCTTTTTTATGTCGTGGGTAAATGTCTACAAAGAGAAAGAAGTAAAACTTTGAAATAGTTTAGATGACAATAAATGTAATTTATACGATATTATTGAAGTCTGAATCTTTTGTTTTCAGATTTCCTAGGATAAAATAAAGTGACATTTATGTGAAAAAAATAGATGCTGAAAGTATTGAAATTTCTATTGCATAGTAGACTTGGCTTTACATTAAAATTGAAATAATGTTTTTTGAGACGTGGTCAGTTAAATTAAGTTCACAATGTAAAAGAAATCCCGATTTTGGAGATATGTTTGATTTGCTACATTGGTTGCCTTTTTGTTGGTATGCTATATAGGATACAAGCATAGGATCCAAGATAACGCATCGCCGTTAAGCAAAATAAGCTTGACAGCATTTTAAATGTGTCATTTATATGTTGCAATTTTTTGTTTGTTTACATGGTGTTTTTGTGGACATTTTTCTTAAAATTCTTTTCGTCGCCAATTTGGCACATTTGCTATCTATACTGACCCGAAGTTTTAGCGAGATTTGACAATTAATTTGTTCACAGTACTCGATTCTGTCAGTGAACCTCAAGTGTTTTTGCGATTTCCACAATGAATAAAAATATCGAACAAAGAATTTCTATGAAATTTTGCATTGCAAATGGAATTTTTTTGTGTGCCAAATCATTGAAAATGTTACAGAATCAGTATTTCCATCTGATTGGTAAATCATTTTTGAACAATGTTTTGGTCTAAAAGGGATAAAGGGAGAGGGACAGATAGCTTTGGGAGATTTTTACCCATTTCGTAAGGCAGTAAAGAAAGCTTATCAAAATCACCTGTATATAAGTGGTGCAGTGCATTCGAGATGTGGTGAAAGATTTGCCTCACTCTCTCTGGTACAGTGCATTCAAAAGCGGTCGAGATATGGTGAAAAATTTGTCTCACTCTGCTCTGCCATCAACATCCACGAAAGTGAAGTAAATGCTGATTAAAATCGTCATTTAACTTTGAGATACGTATATAGCAGCTAAGATTTCTGTGCTCCACAATTCATTTCGTATAATATTATACGATTGTTTGCGTATAAAACTCGCTACCATTTGACTAGTTCTAAAATCTAAATGAAATCGAAATTTTCTTCAAAAACTCAAGCAATTGAGTAAGCTAGAAGGATGCCAGAACGAGCCAGTTCCGTGTTTATATTTATAAACCGCATTATAGCTGGTAGCGAGATATGAGTTTACTATTTTGACATGCAAACCACTGAATAAGCTTCAGAGTAAATTGTGAAAGTCAAGTTAATGTTCACTATATTCTTCGATTATCGCGGTGTTATGCATTTGGATTTCTTACAAGAAGATCAGACGGTAAATAAAGAACAACATTTAGGCACTATGCGACGTTTGAGAGAGCAAATTCATAGAAGAAAGCCTGATTTATGGAAAGAACGCTCTTGGATTATGCGCTGCAATAACACACCGTATCACAAGCCTATCGTTATGAAGGAATTTCTGGTTCGAAACTCAACAAATGTCATCAAACAATCAACATATTTATTTGATATGGCTTCGACTGATTTCTTTTTCTCTTTTCAAAACTTAAATTATTTTCAGTCGATAGAAGATGTTAAAGAATATTCCTTGCTAAAGCTGAACTCTTTTTCCTTTTTCTTTAGGAAAATGTTTTAATTGATTTGGATTATTTGTTGGTATAAATGAATTATTCGAAAGGTTCTATTTTAAAGTGATACAACGAATTTGATTGATTAATAAATATTTTGTGATTTTTGACCAATTTCCGGTATTTTTTTTAATATTCTATACTGAGAGATGACTGGGCTAAGGCAAATTTATTGCGTTTTAGGTAATGCAAACCGGTGGCGAAATTAACTAATTTCGAATGTCTTGACATTTCGTCCCATTCAACAGCTGATTTTACACAATTTATGCAATAACATATACAATAATCAGCTGTTAGAAGGGTCAAATGCAGAAAACGCACAAAAGTTTCTTCCCTTTCGTTGGCAGTCTGAATGAGCTATTAGTAAATTTTGTTATTATCTCTACATGGGAAAATGTCAAAGTCGATACATGTTGAATGAAAATATGTGCTTACATTTTCCTTAAAATCTTTATCCAAGAGAGGCATTAACATTGACGTCATCGTATTCTTAATCACTCCACTTTGTATGAAATGTATGGTCCGCTTTGAGAAAGGCATTATTTTGTTTTTCTCATTGATTAGACGATTTACACGTGGCGAAAGAAAGGGTAAGAAGTTTCGGTTAAATCTGAAATAGATAGTGAATATTTCTTTTTTGAATTTTTAGGTAAAAGATAAAATATTTTTAAATTGAACTTACCCGCACATATCACATATGAAAGTTACACCGAATTCTTGAGCCTGAGGTAATAGTAAGACTGATTCGTAAACCAAATCGTCCATTTCGATAAGATCTCGCAAGTAATTTGGATATTTTTTGAAAGCATCAACTAAATGTTAAGAAAATACACGGAAACAGAGAGAATAATGTTTAATTATACATTACAGAAAAAAATATTTATTATATTTATATAAAATATATAGTATTTTTATAAAAAATATTTATTATTGTTTGATATTTATCGCAACGCCTTTAAAGTAGGCCCCTTCTTAAGTAATAAGCTTAGGCCAACAATCACCAAAATATTTTTCAAACTCATTTTCCGGAAAAGACTTCAATTCTCGACGCTAATTCTCTTTCATGTGTTCTATGGTCCAAAAGAGAGTACCTTGAAGCGCAAAGCTGGGGTCTCCACAGAAAAAAAGTCAGCTGGACCGACATCAGGTGAATGCAGTGGTTGTTCGATGACATTTGTTGAGTTTTTGTTTAGAAATTCGTTCACAATGAAAGACTTGTAAGATGGTGCGTTATCGTGGTGCAAAATCCATGAGTTTTCTTTCCATGAATCAGGTCTTTTTTCGGCGATTTTACTCTATCAAACGCTGCATAATGGTCAGATAATGTTCTTTATTTTCCATCTGACCTTCTGGAAAAACTTCCGGTTGCACAACGCCGCGATTGTCAAAGAAAACAGCATTATTTTGACTTTTGATCGATTTTGACGTGGATTTTTCGATTTCGGGTCAGTTGGAGGGCGCCATTCCGAAGTTTGTTGATTGTTTTGCATCTCGGAAACACATTTCTTGTAACCAGTTATAATGTGTTTTATGAATGTGGGATCAGATTAGATTTCGAAGAAAATTTAGGTTAGGTCTTCCGGAATTAGTGAAACGAGTATTCGTTTTATGCTCAAACAATGGTGTAAAGTCTACGAAATGATGCAAGAAACAAAGAAAAGTTTAGCGCCTAGTTATCTCAAGCTTAAGTGAAGATTTGTTTAGCGCCAATATCAAGTTTAAATGACGATTTTCAGTCACCTTCACTTTTATTGGTGTTAATTTCAATTCCAGACATTGATGAGCACCCAAAGCAAATCTTCTATCACATCTCGGCCGCTTTTGAATGCACTTTTTGATAAAGTCGCTTGTAAGCCTATATTATTTTCAATGATTCCATCACATTTGCGATACAAAATTTAACAGGAATTGTTTGTTCGATATTTTTATTGATTGTAGAAATCGCAAAATACATTTGAGATGGACGAAGAAAATCCAGGATTGTAACTAAACTAATCCTCAGATCACCCTCAAATTCACTGTCAGTGTAGGGGACAGTTGTGTCAACTTAACGCCAAAAATAATTTTGACAATCCCTTTAATCAGGCTTTTTAAATGATCAATTCCGCGTACTTTTTTTTATAGAACATTATATGTATTAAATGTAGGTCATATAATGAAATAAGTAAGATAGTTTCAGATTTCTTCACCTTTTATGGCGTCATTTCAGCTCAAATCTTTATTTTTTTTTTATAAATTATACGAAAAAAATATCTTTACTTACCAGCTTTAAAGATTACTATCGGTTTTCCGTCTCTATCCGGCCGCGGCATTATAAATTTCGCTTCTATGTCAAAAAATTGATCATGAAAATGTTCTACCGCATGATGTAGCACCCAGTTGGGATTTTCGTCTTTGAAACCATAGTAAGCATAAATACTGCCATAGGCTTTCTCGATGTCCCAGTTTTTGAATGAGAGAAATTTTGAAAGAAATATGTCGTCGTTATCACTGACACTTAAATTGACAGCTCCTAGAATTAAGAGAAAATGGGAATGCATAAATGTATAGGAATATATAAACAGAGACACAGATATCGTTCTGAATATTGTCCTCTTAATTTCGTCCTGGTCACATTTCTCAATTTGGAAAATTTTCCTGTTTTTTCCATTTTCTTGGTCATTAAAAAAGCTTAATAAAACTATGTTGCGCTCAAATGAACAAAGAAAAAATTATTTATATCAATTAAAAAAAAAAACAACTTATTCCAGTTTTTTAAAGTAGCAACGTCTATCACCCACCCAATGACACAAAGTGTTCGAACTTTGTTAGAAGAAAAAAAAACTTTTTTGAATTTCGACTATTAATAATAATTCAAAACTATTTTATTTATGGCAAAAGTAAGCTATATATATTAAAAATATTTTTCTAATTTCGAAATCATGTTCAAAATTCGAAACTCAAAGGAAATTAGATTCGTTGAAATTTCAACAATTTATGGAAATATGGTGGCAAAATTTTTCCAATTGTCGAATATTTCCGATTTTCGACAAAATTTTAGAATTTCGAAGTTTTCACACAAAAAAATACTTTTTACAATTTCGATAGTTTATAATAAAATTATTTTGTTTTTTAGCAAAGACTTATTCAATTTCGTAAATTACGAATTTTTTATCGATTTTTCTAATTTCAACATAAAGTTAAAATTTCGAAGTTCAAAGAAAATTATATTTATTGAGGAGGAGAAATACCTCTTGGAATTTCTAGTATATATAATAATTCAAAATTATGGTTTTTGTAAAAAAGAAACCTTGATTTGAAAAGCTACATTTTTAGCGATTACTCGAATTTCAATATAGCGTCGACGAAATTAGTTAGTTTTATACAAGTTTCTATAATTTATGGAATTTATGTCACCAAAATTATTAAAGGTGTCGGATTACAAAAAAAAAAAGAATAAAAAAAAAAATCGAATTTTTGATGTTTTATTGAAATACGATGATATGATACGATGATTTGGAAGTTGCCAAGGAGAAATACCTTTTGGAATTTTGATTATACATAATAATTTGAAATTAAGGTTTTTGTGAAAAAATTTTTAATTTGAAAAGCTACATTTTCAGCGAGTATTTGCATTTCGAAATAACGTAATCAATTTGAAGTTCAAATAAAATTAGTTTTATACAAATTTCTATTATTTATAGAAATATGGCGCCAAAATAATTAAAGTTTGTGGATTACAACAAAAAAAAAAAAAAAAACATATCGAAGTTTTTAAGGAAGTAACATCGTTCAAAATTTTTAAAATAAACTCAAATATTTCTTTTTGCAAAAAATTTCCGTTTTGCAAATTACATTTTAAGTAAATTTTATAATTTCGAAATCATGTCCAAAATCCGTAGTTCAAAAAAGATTAGATTTCTTAAAATTCCGATAATTTGTGGAATTTTAGTACCAATATTATTAAAATATTCGATTTTTTTTAACAAAAATCGAGCTTCGAAATTCCCTGGGAAAAAAACAATTCTTAGAATTTCGACAATTTATAATAATTTGAAATTAGTTTTCTAGCAAAAAAATACTCAAATTGGAAAATTTCTTATATTTTAAGTAACTTTAAGTTTCGAAATCATTTCTAAAATTCGAAATTCAAAGAAAATTGGAATTGTTGAGATTTCAGTAATTTTAATAAATATTCAATAATAATTCAAAGTTCAAAGAAAATCAGAATTGTTGAGATTTCAATAATTTCAAAAATAATTTTTCAAAAATTTTCGAATTTAGAAATTTTTTAGGCAGACATATTTTTTGGAATTTCAATTATTTATAATGAAGATAACAAGATGCACAATTATGTATTTTGGAGGGAAATTGTAGAAGATCATTTCAAAATTCGAATATAAGTTGGTTGGTATGATTTTCTTTGTTAAATGTTTTAAATTATTATAGGTTTAATAATTGGCTTATATAAATTTTCGAAAAATTTCGAATTTAGAAATTTTCTAGGCAAAAATATTTTTTGGAGTTTCGATTATTTATAACGAAGCTCTAGTTCATAATATCGATGAAAAGATGCACAATTATTTATTTTGGAGGAAAAATCTAGAAGACCATTCCAAAATGCCGAATATAAGTATAATTTTCTTTGTTAAATGTTTTAAATTATTAAAAAATTTAATACTTGGCTTATATAATTTTTGAAAAAATTTCGAATTCAGAAATTTTCTAGGCAAAAATATTTTTTGGAATTTCGATTATTTATAACGAAGCTCTAGTTCATAATATTGATAGAAAGATGCACAATTATGTATTTTGGAGGAAAAATTTCGATGATCATTTCAAAATTCGAATATAAGTTGGTATGATTTTCTTTGTTAAATATTTTAAATTATTATAAATTTAATAATTGGCTTATGTAATTTTTCAAAAAATTTCGAATTTAGGAATTTTTTAGGCAAAAATATTTTTTGGAATTTCGATTATTCATAACGAAGCTCTAGTTCATAATATTGATAAAAAGATGCACAATTATATATTTTGAAGGAAAATTTTAGAAGATCATTTCAAAATTCGAATATAAGTTGGTGTGATTTTCTTTGTTAAATGTTTTAAATTATTACAAATTCAATAATTGGCTTATGTAATTTTTCAAAAAATTTCGAATTTAGAAAATTTTTAGGAAAAAGTATTTTTTCTAATTTCAATTATTTATAACGAAGCTCTAGTTCATGATATTGATAAAAAGATGCACAATTATATATTTTGGAAGATCATTTCAAAATTCCGAATACAGGTTGGTATGAGTTTCTTCGTTAAATGATTTAACTTATTATAAATTTAATAATTGCTTATGTAATTTTTCAAAAAATTTTGAATTTCGAAATTTTCTGGGCAAAAATATTTTTTGGAATTTCCATTATATACATATAACGAAGCTTTAGTTCATAATATTGATAAAAAGATGCACAATTATGTATTTTGGAGGAAAATTCTAGAAGAGCATTTCAAAGTTCCGAATACAGGTTGGTATGATTTTCCGTGTTAAATGTTTTAAACTATTAAAAAATTAATAATTTATTTATAAGCTATCAATTCGTAGGTTTATTTTTTCGCTTTACCGAAAAAGGATCTAAATTTCGAACATTTTTTGAATTTATTTGAATTTTATTTTGATTTTTAACAAACGCTTCAATTAAAGAGATGAATACGAGTATGTTAAAAAAAGTCCGCAATTTTTAATTTTGTATAACAATTAAACTAATATTTTAGGTTTTAATGATATTAAAATTTGCAATTTTAGAATTTTCGATATTATCAACATTCGCAGTTTGTAGAAAAAACCACAATTTTAGATGTCCGTTTCTTTCCCACTTACCAGCCAACAAATTCCTTAAGTCTTCAATTTTCTGTTGCTGTTCCGGCGTATAAGAGAATGTGGCATCCAACATTTTTGTGTGGTCGTTCAAATATCGTTTTTAATTTTAATTTTTTTCGTTAATTGTTATTTAATTTCTTAGTTTTAAAAAATACTTCCGCTTCTATCGTTTGTGACGCTTTTTTTTCCTTTACTTTAAAAACGTTTCAGTTATCTCCGCGAATTTTAAAATCAATCTGAATCAAATTAGTTAACAAAGTGTTATGATCAAAAATTGTTTAATGTTTACAATTTACAAATGTGATTCTCGCCCATAAGCTGGCGTTGTGTTTGCGTTGGCTGTGAGATGACCAATGGAGTTGGCACTAGAATTTAAATGGCCAATTTAACAAGCGAGCTGTAGGGGAATGGATAAGTCAATATGGCTACAACATGCGATATGTGACACTTTGGATAGAATTTCATAATGACGCATTAATATGAAATGTTGATATATATATTGTAGACGGTGAACGTTGGTGATTTTTGTCGCCATAGTTAGTATGGAGGGTAGTTTGTTTGACAGTTTCTGCTAAGATATTCTAATGTTAATGTTCAGTAAAAGCTTGTTCAGATATGTCATGGCTTTCGTTCAGTTTGTTGACAAACAGAAATACAGTAAAACTCATTGATTGTAAAATACCATTCGTCTGTGACTCTCGTGGTATGGAATTAGTTTATTCTACTGTAGCGTATCTGTGAGCCATTCATAACCATTTTCGTCTTAATAGATATTTAACTGCAATTTTTCTATTTGTCTACTTGTTTGTTTGGTTCCAAGTGTACGCGTTTTTTTTCGTTGTTTGTTTTGCTTTCTTAGAACTAATGCGATTTATATTGCGTTCATTGTGTGTTGTTCATACGTTCATAACTATACAAATATTTATGTAAACAGAATTATTGTCGAATCTGTGTAGATAGCGTCATATGATTTCACAGATTTAACAAAGCGTTAACGTTTAATTACATAGGAAATAGAATTCCACAGTGCACACACGTGTTTCAAATTCTATTTGCTAGTACGCATATGCTCGCATAGTATCCAGTTACAAGAGGTCTTTAAATATTAACCATTGACCTGGACTTCATTGACTTCCGACTATGCGGAATCTACACAAGTCAATACACGTAGAGAGTAATAAGTTGTCTGTAATAGCTTTATATAGAGATCTTTGGAGTGATAAAATTATTGTACATAATTAAGTTTGTACGAGTGCGGTCCCAAAACTTGCCGACCTAACAAAGAAGACACAAAAAAGTTGGAAAACATTTTCTGTATTTTTCAATGGCTCGGTGGTAAAAGACTTGCCAACAATGAAGAGGTGAAGTTTGCGGTTGATGACAATTTTAAGGAGTTTGACAGATCTTACTATAAACAGAGTACAGAAGCTATTGAATAGTGCTGGAAAAAGTGTATCGAGCGAAAATGAGGTTATGTTTTAGCTCGATACACTTTTTCAAACGCTAAAACGAGGTTATTTTTTTAGCTCGATACACTCTTTCCAGCGATATTCAGTAACTTCTGTACCCTATTTGTTGGAAGAACTGTCAAACTCCTTAAGATGGCAGCGATATTCAATAACTTCTGTACGCTGTTTATAGTAAGAATTGTCAAACTCCTCAAGATAACAATCAATAATGATTGATTAATGATAATTTATAAATTTATTTTATTGACCAATTCCTAGTAGTAATTTTTGAAACTTCAAAATTTAGTCACTATTTCGAATTTATTAATTACTCTACATTTGAAGTTTAGAAGAAAATTTGTATCCTATTTTGTATTTTTGATTGCCTATAGAAATTTGGCATTCAATTTACCAAAACAGAATAAATAATAAAGCAGAAACTTCATAAGTTATTATAAAGTTATAGAAAAACTATTTCTTGTACTTTTTTTATAATATTTTATCAAAATAACCTTTGATTATACGTAATTTCAAATTATTTTCTAGCAAAAATCGAATGTACTAACAATGTTCGAATTTTCGAACATAAATTGAGAATAATTTAAAACTATATAAAAGTGGCGTTTTGATCTTCCACCAACTAAAAGTTGCCTCGCTTAACATTATTTACAAAAACATTGTTCGAATTTTCCAAACTGCACTCAAACAAACATCATTTCAAAATATCACTCTTTAGTTACAGAGCTGTTGCATAGTACGATAATAATGCTATTATATATCATTATATTATATTTCCATTACTATAACATTATATTTCTTTTATTTCACTGTCAAATATTTATAATTTCGAATAATTTTTAGATTATTTAAAGAGGGATGTTAGAAAAATTACGAAATCATTACAAATAAAAGGATTTATCCGTATAAAAGTTTATCAAAGAACGTATTCGAATATTCAAAATTACATTTTAAATCAGCTTTTGGATACAAGACTCTAGCATATTCCTACAATTATGTTATTATATCAGACAACTTTAAAGTGCCTTTGATTTTATTTAAATTTCACATAATTGAAATATCAGAAAGTTTTCGAAATCAGTTTTAGGTTATATATATTAATAGTGTTTTTATATCAGAAAATAAAAGATTATTGTATTTCTTTAACTTTTATACATTTGAAATTGTAAACAAATTTCAAAATTATCTTTTTTTTTTTTGGAAAGAAATAGAGAAATTTAAAATAATACTGAAATGACTATATAATAACAATAATTATCTACCGCTTAAATAAATTTACGAAAATACAGTCAGAACTTTCGAAATTACATTTTGAATCATATTAGGTTACAAGGTTATTGTGCATACGAGTACATCGCTATATTATAGAATATAGAGTTAACTTATTTACAACTGGCTGACGTTTACACATTCTAAAATTTCGAAAATAAGTTTCAACTAGTTTTTTTTTTTGTATCAAACTTTTCAGTGAGTCTCTTTAAAATATTATGCCTGTAAGCTCACGGAATGTGGAAATCTTTCGTATATTCCATTCCTGGGGAAAAACTGAAAAAAACTGAAAAAGGTGGGGTTCTATAACACTCCGAATTGATATACCAACATTTATAGCTATACGAAATCAATGCTCGAGTTTTGAAATTACATTTTAAATTAGTTTATAGATATAAAACTATTATTTTTTGTTACAATTATGATGTTGCAAAGGTAAAACATTGAATTATTTTTTATTCGATTTTCGAAAATTTTTTTTTCCAAAAAATGGAGTAACTACGGCAAAAATTCTGAAATAACTACAAAATAAGTGATTTAGTCACTTAAACACTTATATCGAAACAAATTCGAATTTTCGAAAATTACATTTTAAGCAGTTTCTGGTCATAAAGTTATTGTCTATTGTTTTTATCTAGTAGTAAATTTTAAAATATTGTTGATTTTACTTAATTTTTGTATATTCGAATTTTCGAATGATTTTCGAAATTATTTCTTTTATGAAAACCAATGAAATATTTAAAATAAGACATAAATTTTGTGTATATTTGCTTACAAAATCAATGTTCGAATTTTCGAAAATATTTTTAAGCAATAATTTGAGTAAACCATATTGATATAATTATTACTTATTGATATATTTTCACAAAATTTATAAAAAAATAAATTTTTATTATTTTGAAATTTAGCATAGTTTTCAAAG
>JAHXMU010000370.1:670318-691722 GCA_019455685.1 Philornis downsi | reverse complement strand
TTTAATCACTTAAATGCGTGTATTGAAATAAATTCGAATTTTCGAAAATGACATTTTAAGCAGTTTCTGGACATAAAATTACTGTCTATTGTTTTTATCTATTTGTAAACTTTACAATATCCTTGATTTTACTTAATTTGTATATATTCGAATTTTCGAATGATTTTCGAAATTAATTATTTTATAAAAACCAATGAAATATTGAAAATTTTGGTCATATTTGTTCAAAAAGTCAATGTTCGAATTTTCGAAATTATTTTTAAGCAATAATTTGAGTAAACCATATTGATATAATTATTACTTATTGATATATTTTCACAAAATTTATAAAAAAAATAAATTTTTATTATTTTGAAATTTAGCATAGTTTTCAAAGTAACTTTTTTTTAAATCGATTAGTAATCTAAACTTCAAATAATAACTCCAAATAATGTTGAAATTTTACAAAATGTACAACTATTCCTTTTTTTATAGATTTTGGCAAAAATGCTAAAATAACTGCAAAAAAAGTGATTTAATCACTTAAATGCGTGTATTGAAATAAATTCGAATTTTCGAAATTGAAATTTTAAGCAGTTTCTGGACATAAAATTACTGTCTATTGTTTTTATCTATTTGTAAACTTTACAATATCCTTGATTTTACTTAATTTGTATATATTCGAATTTTCGAATGATTTTCGAAATTAATTATTTTATAAAAACCAATGAAATATTGAAAATTTTGGTCATATTTGTTCAAAAAGTCAATGTTCGAATTTTCGAAATTATTTTTAAAGCAATAATTTAGTAACTCATATTGATGTAATTATTACATATTGATATATTTTTGCAAAATTTATAAAAAAATTAATTTTTATTACTTTGAAATTTAGCATAGTTTACCAAGTTACATTTTTTCCGAAATCGATAGTAATCTAAACTTTCACTGATTTTCTATAGCTTTATATATTCCATAACTCCAAATAATGTTGGAATTTTCGAAAATGAAAAAAAAACAAAATTATCTTTAAATTTATTTCATTTGCGCTTAACTCACTTAAAAGAACTACATCGTCCTCTTTGCTCGAACTTTTATTAGCTTCTAGTTATATTGCTCTAATTGCATTTCAAAACTGTTGAAATGTTTTATTAAAACTTCTGACAAACACAAAAAGAAAGCCATTTAATAACTAATAATAACAATAATACACGAAACTAAATAAAAGAATATGAAAACTTGGAAGAACTCTTAACATTAAGCAGAAAATGCCATGACGATATAGCCACAAAGTGTCAAACGATTTTAATTTATTAAAACGTTTTATGACCATGAAAGAAAAATGAAATAGTTATAATCAGGACCAGAAACACACAAAAAAAGAAAGAAAGAATGTTATTAAAACCACACAGACGTGACTTAATCTACTGTTTATGGAGTTTAGTTAAATGTTGAATTTTTCTTACTTTTCATCTTGCCCTGCTTGGTGGGATAGAAACTTATTAAAGTACAGAGCACATGGAATTAATCAATTAGTTTTAATGCGTTGAGTTTCGCTCACTAGGGTGAATACCTAACAAAAGTATTGAATTAGGGAACATTCGCCAATCACAGTAAACAGGCGCCGAGGTTTTTGGAAATTCGGAAATATTGGGTTGAAATTGGTACCATCGCTCACAGTAAACAACTGCAATTGAAATGACCAAAAAGGGGGATTTTTTAATGGGAGATGGAAAGGGATTTTTTTATAATTCCTATTTTAGGGGGTAAAATGGGATATAAAGTAAACAAAGGCAGCTTAAACTCTATTATTGGAATCACTAAAATCAATGTGAACATTCCCATTACGGAGTAGGCGTGCAATAGAAGGTCTTTTTTAGAAATTTCTCTACTCATAGCGGATGAAACAGCAATGAAAAGGAGCAAAATTGGAATGCTTGCCTGAAACAAACAGCTGAAGTTAACCTTTACGCCTTTAAGGGTAAAACAAAGAATAAAGATACAAAAAAACGCACCATTCACAATAAAATAAAACATATAAAAAAAAACGATAAATTCCGTTGTATTCCATGAATGAGATATGGGGGAGCTTCACGCATTCAGTGAGCTTATACGCACTCTATTTTTAGACTCAATCAAGGGGATCTACAGTTTAACGATCATTCGAAACATCACAGTTTGAGAGTTATTAACCAGATGTGTCGACTACCCGACTACTCGAAGTGCACGTCAGACACATCGAGGTGACCGCCACTCAAATAATGATAGGTAGCTTAATGTGGGATTAAACCCACGAGCATACGAACTATAGCCGCGTATGCAAATATAGCGATTAATACAAATATAACGATTTATAATTTTGTATTAAAATTAAATTTAAATTAAATTAAAAATTTTGTATTAAAATTAAATTTAAATTAAATTTAAAATTTTGTATTAAAATTTAAAATTTTGTATTAAAATTTTAAATTGATATAAATGAAGCTATTTAAAATTCTTGAAATAAAGAAACAAAAAAGGCACCATTCACAATAGCGCCACAATTAAAGAAAATTAACAACATTACTATGAGTGGCTTAATGTGAAATTAAACCCACGAGCATACGAACTATAGTCGCGTGTACAAATATAGCGAATAATACAAATATAGCGATTTAAAATTTTGGATTAAAATTTAATTTAAATTAAATTTCAAATTTTGTATTAAATTTCAAATTTTGTATTAAAATTTAAAATTTTGTATTAAAATTTTAAATTGATATAAATGAAGCGATTTAAAATTCTTGAAATAAAGAAACAAAATAGGCACCATTCACAATACCGCAACAATTAAAGAAAATTAACAACATTACTATGAGTGGCTTAATGTGGGATTAAACCCACGAGCATACGAACTATAGTCGCGTATACAAATATAGCGATTTATACAAATATAGCGATTTAAAATTTTGGATTAAAATTAAATTTAAATTAATTTAAAATTTTGTATTAAAATTAAATTTAAAATTTTGTATATTTTGATATAAATGAAGCGATTTAAAATTCTTGAAATAAAGAAACAAAACAGGCACCATTAAGAATAGCGCAACAATTAAAGAAAATTAACAACATTACTATGAGTGGCTTAATGTGGGATTAAACCCACGAGCATACGAACTATAGTCGCGTATGCAAATATAGCGATTAATACAAATATAACGATTTAAAAATTTGTATTAAAATTAAATTTAAAATTTTGTATTAAAATTAAATTTAAATTAAATTTAAAATTTTGTAATAAAATTTAAAATTTTGTATTAAAATTTTAAATTGATATAAAGGAAGCGATTTAAAATTCTTGAAATAAAGAAACAAAAAAGGCACCATTCACAATAGCGCAACAATTAAAGAAAATTAACAACATTACTATGAGCTTTGACACTGGTTTTTTTTTTGGTTATGGCTCAATTGGAAGGCCATATTCCGAGGCTTGCATATCAAAACCATGCCCCATCATTTGTTATAATGAGAGACAGTCACGAAAGTTAGTTGTTCAATGAAATCAAATCCGAAAATAGTTTTAATTTGCTTTAGTTTCTGGAATTTAAATCAAAAATTGTAATTTCTTTTCTGATTCTTACAACCGGATCAATATAGTATTGAATTTCGTTTCTGTTGCATACATCCATAAACGAAATTACGAACAATTTTGATTTCGATTGTTACACCCGAAATGAAATTAGAAATAATTTTGATTCTGATTTAGTTTATAAAACATTTTGTGTGAATTTCTTTTAAAATTTTTCAATTAAACAAAAAAAAAAAGGACCAAATTTTTGAGTACCTGTAACTGAGTTAGTTAAAATGAAAGACAGTCGCGAATTCTTTCACGTTTGGGAATAAGGTCTTAAGTCAAAAAAATGCATTTTGAGTTTTTGATTGGGTTTAACTCAATTAATCAATACTGATTAATTTTAAAAAAATTCTTAATATTCCTATAGGAAATCATATCCATGCTTGTTTGCCATCATTTCATTTTCAAACAAATTTTATCCTGATTTGCAAACAATTAAATAAGTTTCAATTTTACATTACGAAAAACTATAGTATATGACTTAAGACCTTATTCCCAAACGCCAAAGAATTATAGTTGTTCAATGAAATCAAATCTGAAAATAGTTTTAATTTGATTTAGTTTTTGGAATTTAAATCAAAAATTTTAAATTTTTTTCTAATTCTTACAACCGAATCAAAATAGTATTGGATTGTACTGAAGTATTGAAATTACAAAAAACAAAAAATTAAATTAGAAAAAAATTGGATTCTAATTCAGTTTATGAAACATTTTGAGTGTATCTCTTTTAACATTTTCCAATTAAAAAAAAGGACCAAATTTTTGAGTAACTGTAACTGTAAATTTATAAGAGACTCGTGTCGTAAATTCAGAAAATAAATTATTTGAACCATTTTTTAACTTTGACAGTATGATGTCAGTCCCCTTTTTTCTCTATAAAGAAACCAAACTAAATTTGGATTCAGTTCGAATTCAGACTAAACTGCATAAAACTATATTTCTGTTTCAGGTTCTCGAATCAAAATAACTGTTTCATTATGTTTGCATAGAGGAACAGAGTTTTTAATTTCGTTTCAGATAAAAAACGAATCAATATATGAAGTGCGTCGCTGTTTCGAATATGAATCAGAAAGAAATCTCTAAAATACTTTAAATAAATTTACAATATCAAAACGGAAACGAAACTGGACCTACGCCTTTGTAGGAAGACGCTGACTAACATGTAGTCTTCAGTAAAGCAATGCAAACATCTTAGCGAGGCTTTTTACACCAAACAAGGTTTTAGAGAGGGCGATAGCCTGTCGTGCAATCTCTTCAACATAATGCTGGACACGATTATGAGGAAAGCTGCAGTTGACACGACCGTTACCAACTTTTACAAAGGCCATATGCTACTCGCCTATGCAGATGCTATGGACATTATTGGCAGAAAACACCGAGATATTACTGCAGCCTTCTCAAGCATTAAGAAGAAGTCAGCAAAAATAAATCTGGCGGTAAACGAAACAAAAGGACAATTATTTATTTCAACGAATAAAGAATCTGCTAGAATGGAACGCTGTGTCAACGCTGATCTTGAAGTGGTGGATGAATTCATGTACTCGTAACTCGGTTTCACTAAACACAAAACAAATAATGTCGGCATGGATGTAAAGAGGAGAATATTGCTTGCTAATAGATGCTAATATGGGCTAAGTAAGCGATTTAATGATAAAGCGCTTTCTCGACAAACAGGAATTCAACTGTACCAGATGTTGGTTCTGTCTATCTTGTTATATGGCGCAGAATTCTGGCTTATGACGCAAGCGGATGAATCAGTACTGGCAGTTTTCGAGAGGAAAATACTCCGGAAAATATATGGACCCATTATCGTTAACGGAGAGTATCGGCGCCGGATGGACAATGAACTGTATGAGCTATATGCCGACATCGATGTGGTCAAACGCATTAATACACAGCGATTGCATTGGCTAGGTCATGTTGTGCGAATGGACCCAAATGCTCCGGCATGGAAAGTTTTCGACAACGAAGTCGATGGACGGCGCAGAAGAAGGCAACCAAAACTTCGTTGAAAGAACTTGGATTTTGAAATACTATCGAAACTCGGCGTGTCGAATTAGAGGGGAAGCGAATAAGATCGCAGAGCTTGAAATGATATCAGCATGGAGATAAAGAGTAGAGTATTGCTTGCTAGCAGATGTTACTATGGGCTAAGCAAGCGATTCAATGATAAAGCCCTTTCTGGACAAAAAATCTGACTGTACCAGACAATGATTTCCCTGTCTTGTTATATGGCGCAGAATCCACTATGGTACAAGCAGATGAATCATTGCTGAGAGGGTTCGAGAGGAAAATACTTGGATATGGATATGGATAAGAAGAAAAAACTTTAAAACAAATGCCTCACTGTAAGACCATCATTAGAGCTTTTACAAGTATAAACAGATCTGTCCGTCATTAAATCCATCCTAATTTTAAAGTTTTTTTTTTTCTTATATATATGTGTATATTGCAGATCGTTCCTTTGATGTCTGTCTGCAAAATAATGACTTTAATTACCAGGCATTGATCCTACAATCTTGAACTGTAGTTCATCACCTGTAAAACTGAAAACAAATTGTTTATTTAGCTTCATTTATTATCACTCAATACAAACTTTCATTTTGTAATTTAATTGATTTTCTGCAGAATTTTTTTTTTTAAATTTCAAATGATTGAAGCTTAAATTAATTACAAATGACTTTTATTTCTCATAATAACTGAATTTTTGTCAAACAAAATCCACATGGCTTAACGTCTTCTCTATCTGGTGTGAAAAATCTATGTAACCCCTGGCATTCTTATTCAACAACGTCCTAAGAATGACCCCATGTATCTAAAGGGCAAATACAAAACGTTATCCCTAAAAAATTCTACTAATTTTCTTCACAATTACTTTACACATGTCGGATTTAAGCAGAAATGTGTTGCTACAGCTAAATGCCAAGAAATAAAGCAAAAAATGTTCGTTCGCACTGTCCTTTTTCAGGATATTCAGCCTTATTCTCGGTAACAGCCTTACTTACTCTCTGCTTTTTTCCCCTTCTCTCATGCCATTGTTAATTGTGTCACAATGATTAATAGTATAAAGAAATAGTAATACTATTGCATACATGCACACACATACACACACACAGCCGTTCATGCACCCACATCAACACTCACTTCTCCCCACACACGCACACATTCCTTTATATTCCCCCTCCCCCCACCCCAAAAGAAAAATTAAAAAAAAAATCAACACCAACAACCATTTGAAAAGACACCAAATGTCAGCAAATTTGTAACGGGAATGTTATACATCTAAGATCGAGAAAGGGAGGAGCAGTTTCAGGAGTTGTTCAACACCATTGGGTGGTATAAGGGATCGCTATATGAGACCGGGTAGCTCTATGTTTAAGTGTTGAGGAAAATTGTTCGCGGCGATGGAGCACGAAAGAAAAAATGTCTTAACAAATATGCATCAATGTAATATAAATTTACACCAGTATTATGAAATAAAACTGGAGGGCGGAAATGCTTCCAAATATTGTCGTTGCCTCCTTCTCTCTTCTCGGTTTTTGGCTAACCTTAAATGACCCTTCAAAATATTGAGGGCATGATGGACGTGAATGGAATAGACGCAAGTGTGAAAAGTGTAGGAAGTACAGGGTGATTTTTTAAGTTAAGTTTTTCAGGTTAGCAGCACTGGTTGGTAATGGCGTCCAAACGTCATCTGTCAAAGTGAAAAGTGTACAGTATACTCTGCCATTTCATCATGGAAAGACTAACAAACGAGCAACGATTGCAAATCGTTGAAATTTGTAATCAGAATTCGAGCTCCGTGACAAATGTGCATCGTTTGATACGACCATTTTATGGTCGTCATTATTGTCCTGCTGAATCAACAATTCGTGCTGTTATCTCCAAATTTCGCACCAAATTTACTTTGTTGAACATACAACCATCGGCTCGCATGCGTAGAGTACGTACCGAAGAAAATATTGCAGCCGTAGCGACCAGTGTTAATGACGATCTCTACAAATCTGGGATTTTTCGACGAATGTGCTTTCCCAAATGCATTGTGATACTCAGATAATATTCTCTATGTACCGCCTGAACTACTGACAGGAATTCCGAGTGCACAACACCGCGATAATCAAACAAATCAGCCAACCTTGACTTTTGATCGATTTTGGTGTGTTTTTCCGGTTTCGGCTCAGACGCCATGAAAGGCGCCATTTCGAAGCTCGTTGACTGGTTTGCCGGTCAAACGTCTAAAACTATGACTTTTGATCGAGTTTTAAGTGGTTTTTCTAGTTAAGCTCAGTTGGAACTGACCATTCCGAAGTTCATTGAATGGTTTGCGTGACAATCTCGTAAATTCATACTTTATAATCAGTTCTAATTTGTTTTAGAAATGTGCAGATGGGAGTGGTTCCTTCTAGTATGTCTTCAACGATCATTAAACAATTGACGTTCTGAAGGAAATTGCGATCTTTGGGAGTTAGTCAAGCGGCAATGCATTTCATATCCAAAACTACAAAAAATTTAGGGACTATCTCTCTCAAATTTAAATGAGGATGTTACGAGAGCGGTACCAAAGCTAGTTGAACTGACGTATAGTTAGTGCCAGTAATTTAAAAAAAATATTTCAGTGAAAAGTGACAACTTTATAATACATATTTTTTAAGTTTTAAGGCGCCACTTTATTTAGCATTTATTTTTGAGCCGTTAAAAGTAAATGATCTCTGTGAATTTGTAAACATTGAAGAAATTGGTCACCGTTATGTAATTCAACATTTCCATTCGAAAAATTTCAGTCTAACCAATATGAAAGTCGAACTAGATTCTACTTTGGGAGAGCCTGCTCCTTCGTTTATGACTAAAATATTAGGTATCAGGGTTTTAACGAGGCCGTACAAGCTGCTAAGGCGAACATCGTAGTGGTCGACCAATTGAGGTGTCCACGCCAGACACAGTTAAGAAAATCCACAAAATGGTATTGGATATTCGTCGGCTGAAGGTGCGAGAGATAACTAAAATGAAAGGCATTTCAAAAACTTTTATACATCGTACATTGACCGAAGATTTGAAGATGAGAAAGCTATGCTATAAGATGTTTTAGTAAAGTGTTTAGTAATGTTTAACCGCAATAAAGCAGAACTTTTGTCGTCAATTTATAACCTTAAATGAGACATTTATGTCTTCAGTTCACATTTGAGACAAAGGATCAGTTAAAGCAGTAAAATGGAATGTGGGAATCGTGTCCAAAAAAGGCGAGGACAGTTCCATCTGCAGGCAAGGTCGTTATGGCGTCTGTTTTTTGGGATACTCATGGGATTATTTTTACTGGTTATCTTCAGAAAGGAAAACACACCAATGACGAATATTATCTAATTTATTCCAGTGTTTAGGTGATGAAATTATGGAAAAGGCTGCATTTGGGAAAAAGGAAAGTGTTGTTTCATCAAGACAATTCTCTGATGCATGTATCCACTATTGCGATTACCAAAAAGAATGAATTAAAGTTTGAATTGCTTCATCACGCATCTTATTCGCTAGATTTGACTTCTACTTCTTCTTAGGTGGTGATTGGAATAGGCATCCTTAGCGATTTTACGCCGCCCGTAGAAAATAATTCCAAGCGCTTTGATCTTCTGTGCTTATCGTGAAATTCGTTACACCAAATTTCGATAGTATTTCAAAAGCCTTTTTTTTCTCCCGCGGACTATTTTCTATGTCCAAACATGAAAAAATGGCTCGGTGGTAAAAGATTTGTCTACAATAAAGAGGTGGAGTCTGCGGTTGATGGATATTTTAAGGGGTTTGACAGTTCTTACCATAAAAAGAGTATAGAAGCTACTGAATGTCGCTGGGAAAAGTGTATCGAGCTAAAAGGAGATTATGTTGACAAATAAAGACAATTTTTCGCAACTTTTTTATTTCTTTCTTGTTAGGTCGGCCAGTTTTGGGATCGCCTTTTCAGTTGAAGATGTTGATGGCCGACCACAACGAGACAAATCTTTCAATACCTCCCGACCGCTTTTGAATGCACTATATTCTTCTTATGCGCGTGTTTTTTAATAAAGTCGATTTACCATAAGTCTTCTGTATCATTTTTTCCTATAAAAATGCAGTACCACAACATTTAAGAGAAAACGTCAAAATAAAAAATCGCTAAAACATAAATAAGTATAAAACTCGGAAATGAACCATCCAATCATATAAATAACACAATTTTTGATTGGATGCATTTAATATCAAGAAATTTTTAAAAAATCTTTAGAATAAGAAAAATTGCTAAAATTAAAATGTGCCTTAATTCCATATAAATGGATTATCCAATCACGCAAATGACATATTCTTCAAATTCATGAGAAAACGGTCACATTGTGGGGTAAAACTGTCAATTTACAGTACTAATATGACAATTATTTCAAGCTGGAGTAGCACTATCACAAAGATATTTAACATCCAGAGCAGTCTTTATCAAGCGATGACATTCATAGGACATGGAAACCTTAAAAAAAAACGTTTGTTTAAGAATAACCCTTAAGTCGCCCCCATGAATTGTAGGTAATGGTCACCACCCACTTTTTGTAAGTAATGAATATACGCTTTTTCGCGTTTTCCACTATAGTAACACATGGAAAATCAATCGTCGCTCATTACTCACCGGCTGTGGTTCATGAGCAGAAGTTGTTGCTCACAACTTATGAAACAGAAATGACTTATTTCTAACGTTTGTGGCTCCTGGATAAGGGCCCTTACTCCTTACTCATGAGTTGTGAGTAATCTACTTTATTTATGAGCTGCTTGCAGTGAGTTTGAGATGCTCATTTGGTGAGTTACTCATTATTCATTAAATGTGAACTCTGTTTTCATATAAAAACCGCTTAGGTTAAGTTGTTTATACAACATTTTGAATCTTCTTAAAATTGTCTTCAAATTGCAGGTACCTCCCTCGTTAATATCTGTTAATGTGTGCTGTTATGCTA
This sequence comes from Philornis downsi, assembly GCA_019455685.1. NCBI lineage: Eukaryota > Metazoa > Arthropoda > Insecta > Diptera > Muscidae > Philornis > Philornis downsi. Next base: position 681,171 of record JAHXMU010000370.1, on the reverse strand, counting down.
TGTTTCAGAGTGTGAGTGCAAGAAATCAGTGCATTTGTGTATGTGTATGTTTCATGTGCGTGTTCAACCAACTTAAAACACTATAAACCAAAATGTAAAACTGAAATTGAACAAATTCCTTGACAAATTGGAATTTTTTCTATAAATGTTTTTGCTACTATTTTTTGCGTGCTGTCTCCTTTCTCCCTTTCTTGCAACGGCGTGTTGCTGCCGCCACTTTAGGGCGGAAGTATAGAGGAGGTCTAAAGCTAAAACATGCTTAGGTTAAGAGGTAGGGAGGAGCGCAACAAGAGTTCTTCGTAAAAGCTTTACAAAATTTTTAGCCAACTAAGGGTTTGAGCGAAAGGAGCAGCAGCAGCTTGTTCTGTTCACCATATCACAACATTTGTTTTTTTTGTTTGTTTTCAATATTTTTGCCTTCTCTACTTTTTGCGTGTTTTTTTTTTTGTGCTACTTGAGATTTTTTCCTCGCAATACGGACGAGTGTGGAAAAATTGAAAAATGTTAGTTTTACAACAAGTGCAATTTGTAAATTTTCCAATTTTCCTTCACCAGTTCCCCGCGACAATTGGTGTTTGCCAGATTGTTTGATATCATGCTGGAAACTGGAAATCCTTTACGCTCCTTGCATAAAAAGGATACAATATCGAATCGAGTAGAGCGACAGGAAACCACTACCACTCGAATGGGGGTTTGTTTTGTAGCAAAACTTTGGCGATTTATATATATTTGCTGCTGTTGTTGTAGTTGTTTTGTTTCTCTATTTTTTTGGTTAGTTATCGTTCGTCTGTAGATTAATAATAGTTTGCCCCAAAAAAGGGATCATTGCGATGCTGCTGGTAATGGCGAGAGGTGTACAGAGAGGAGTTTCAAGTTGATATGAAAAATCGGTAATGAAAATTGTTTCCAAAATTTGGTTGGGAGTAAACCCAGCCAATAGTAGTCGGAGTTGGAGTTGATTTCCTCTCATGTTTGGGGTTATGATAAATTTGTGAACATTTTTTCTGCTTGCCCAAGTTTTTGAATTTGTGGTCAATATAGATAGATACTTTTGGATAGGATAGGGAATAGAAATGAGGGAATGGTAGAAAGAGGTTGTAGTAAGAGGGTGTTAATTTGTCTTAAAGTACGTGAGTAATTGATGCCGAACGAAGAAAGGAAACAACTTTTTATTTCTAGGGCAAATCTTACAAAATATTGTTAAATTTTTGCAGCAGTAAACGAGGTTTGAGGTTTGTTATTGGAAAATTGTTTTATAGTTTTTTTTTTTCTTTCACAACTTTTGTAAGTTCTTCTTCTGCTGTTTGACCTTGATGGGTAAATTTGATGAAAAGTTTGCATAAATTGCTAAATTTGACCAAAGAATATCTATAACAATGCTTTCATTAAAAAGTTATGCACTAGCAAAACTAAATAAATTGATGCATCATGGTCAAAATGAGGTTGCCATAGCTAGAGGGTAATCGTTCAGTCCCAATTAATTTCGAGGAGGGTTAAACAAAAAAAAATCTATTGACTTGAATTCTATTTGTGGACTCACTTAACGGGGTCTGCATTTCAACAACGATTTCGAACATCAGTTTGAGAAGTATTCAATTGACTTGTCGATAAATCGACTTCTCGAAGTGTCCGTTGATCCTATTGCTCTCTTCGCCAACAAAATCACTTGTCATAGACAGAAACATGTGGTAACTACTTGGTGCCAGGTATATGCTATAAGATGGGTGCATAAAAATCTGCCAAGAAACTTCATGGGCTTCGGGTGAGACACTATTATTGTGTGTGGCCTGGCGCTGTCCTGATGGAATACAAATTCTCCCCCCAACTCCAGCTCATAGAAGATGATTCCCTGGCAGTCCCAGCAAATACATAGCAGAACTTTCCTCACTGTCAGTTTTGGCTTGGCCATCGTTCGAGTCGGCTCACCGCGAATCGACCACGGCTATTTCCACTTGACGTTGTCGTAAGTGACCCGCTTTGTATCATCAGTCGCCATCTTAACAAATGGTTCGATTTTGTTGTGATTACAGATTACTATTCACATTTTTAGCCGCTTGGGTTGCCTTTTCACTTTTATCGAAGAAAAAACCGTGAAAAATGGCGAGATGACCGCCGCTCAAGTAAACTCGTATTGTGATTGCATGTACCTGTCCAGTTTTTGCTTTAAGGAAGGATTCCAAACATCTCATAGTTGTGGAATTGGTATTCCAACAACTTTCGGGAATTTACATTTAGTTTAATTACTCGAATGTGGAGCTTATTTTCATTCTTTACAAGGGCGGTCCCAAAACTAGCTAACTTGACGTATAGATGATGCCAGTAATTTGGAAAAAATGTTTTGGTGAAAAGCGGCAACCCTGGGAACATGCAAAAAATTGGTTACCGCTAAGTAATTCAACAGTTCTATCTGAAGGGTCTGAATCCAACCAATATTAAAACCTAGCTAGATTCTACTCTGAGGGAGCTACCTGAAATGATAGACATTTCAAAAAAAATAAAAAAAAGAGAAAGCTGTGCGCAAGATGGGTGCCGCGATTGCTTTCAATAGAGCCAAAACAGTGTCGTGAAAATGTTTCAGTGGAGTGGCGATGTTTTACCGCAATGAAACCAAATTTTTGCGTCGATTTATATTCATGGATGAGACATGAGTCCACTAATTCACACCTGAGACAAACGAATAGTCAAAGCAGTGGACTGGAATGGGAAAATTGTGTACAAAGAAGGCGAAGACGGCTCCATTTACAGGAAATGTCATGGCGTGTGTTTTTTGGGACGCCTTTGATATTACTTTTAATGATTATCTGTACTTTTAATGATTATGTGTACGAATCGAAATCAAAATTCTTTGTAATTTCGTTTTGAATTTAGGAAACAAAAACAAAATTCAATACAATTTTGATTTCTTTATTGGAATTAGAATAAGAATTGTGTATATTTTTAATTTAGATTCCAGAAAACGGAAACAAAATTCAATTTAGTTTTGAGTCGTTTGTGGGAATCAAACTTAGAATTGTGTACATTTTTAATTTAGACTTCAGAAATTGAAACAAATCAAAATTATTTTAGAATTTGATTCCGCTACGGTGATGGTCTCTGCATTCTACAACATTTTCATTGTTTTGGCATATAAAATTACTGTCAAAATCGTAAAACACATTTGAGATGAACTGACAACATCGAGTACTGTGAATAAACTATATTACAGATCGAGTTTAAGCTTTGCGCCAATATAGAAAATGATTTTGTCCACTTATCGTTATATCAACTTACTGATATTCCTCTTCTATAATTATCCGCTTGAGCCATTTTTTTCTTTGATATTGCCATCAGATAGTTTGCTGTCCCTTCTTTTTTTTCTCATTCTGAACGGGGAAATGATTATCGCTAAACTTAGCAGTTTTTCTTTCCTTTGCTTTTTTTATTTTTGAGCCATTACTTGTATAGTATCTCAATTACTTAGTTAAATTAAAAAAAAAAAAATACTGGTAGTTATTAACTTTTACCATTTAATCTGTTTTTAAATTGTTCGCAATATTATGGAGTAGCTGTAAATTCCAATAAAATTTACAATTCCGTATTTTACGATGAAAAACATACAAAGTGAAAAATTCTAATATGTGAAGTAGACTGTCATATTGTCATATTGTAAATAATATTTTTCTGATATTAAGATATACAACATTTTTATAACATTAGTATTGTAAAGTTGTATAATGTTTTTGTTATTCAGTTGTGGAGAAGATATGTTGTCATATTGTAAATTAATCAAATCGGCCTTAAGGCTTAAAATTACAATTCTGAATAAATAAATTAAATTCATTAAATTAAATTAAAGTTAATCATGTGTTCTCTCTTGTGGCAATAATGGACGTATTATGATATCTTCAACGATGAGGTTCATTTATAGGGTGAACGGGTACGCCAACAATCAAATTGTCATGCGTCCACAAAAATGTACTGTTTGGTGTGGATTTTGAACATCATTGATCTGTACTCCTTTCATCACCACCAACACATGAGGTACAGATCGATGGTAACTAATTTGTTGTGGTCCAAATTGAACGATATTGACTTAAGTGACGTGTAATTCCACCAGTATTGGTACAGCTGCAAAGGATTCTCTGCATTTATAGTTTGAGGATGATCTCTTACAGATATAACGTGATTTAGATAACAAGTTCTTGAGATTTCACAGCGCTAGACCTTTTCATGCGGTGTTTGCTGAAGTCGCAGTCCAAAAACAAGTAATAAACAATTTACCAATGTCCCCAAAGCCAACATAACAAAAGTCTATGCTTAAATTTAGTCGAATTTATGCAGCAAAGTAATCTTAAGTAGTAAGTAAATTAAATTTTTAAAATTTTTAAAATTTTTACAATAAATTGTTATACAGATAAATGTGGAAATATACAATGAGAATAAAAAACATTTAAAATTTCATAGTCGTTTAAAAGTCTGATAAGTTCTTTAAGAAATTTTGAAAGTTTCCTTATAATCGTAATGTCTATAAACAAATTATTATTTAAACAATGACCTCATAATTATAATTATGTTATGACTTTATTACTTTATTCAACTCACAAATTCTGTTCACTGTATTTCGATTTCCTGCTCTCAAAGACTAGACGGTCGGCCGTAAATAAATAATTCTTTCTCAGAGTTTTAGCATTTTTCGTGTTAGTGCAATTAAAGAATTCCACTGCCATGACAAAAACGAAAATCCCGCACTTTGGCATTTCGCCATATGCGGACGAGATATTTTTACAATTTGGTTATAGCAAAAAGGGGGAAAACGCAAAGCCGTAGTCAAAGGAAGGAAATATAGAAGTAAATAAAATATATTTATCGAATGATTTGGTATATAATTTGGTATATTTTTCTAGTATTTTTGTTTCATTTTATTATCACTATTTGGTTTACCTTTACAAAAAAATTGTATATACATGGGATGATTTTTTAAGATTTAAGCTTTTCAGGTTGGCAGCACTGGTTGGTAATGGCATGCAAACGTCATCTGTCAAAGTGAAAAGTGTACAGTATACTCTGCCATTTCATCATGGAATGACGAATAAAACATAATTTTTTTTCTAGAAATCTATTTAGTTCTCTTACATCAGCTAGTTTTCCACAATTGATCGATTTTGTTCACATTCAAAATTAATCAATAATATTTTTGTGTTGTCTCCTAGCCCAAGAAGTCCACACACTGTAGTACACTGGACAAGGTCCAAGCATGGCTAGTCTGTGGTGCGCTCCGCACCACTCCATCCTATGCACTAAATGTAATTTTGCATTTACTATCCCTGGATATACTCGTATATAGTATGCGGACTGCCGCAGATACGGCAGCGAGACTAAGAGAGCTGTCACAGTGGTTAAACAATGGTTATGGTCACAGTGTGCTCCTTAACATGGTGCCTGATTTAACAGGCACCATAAACTACACCCTGGCTAAACCACTGTTCGACAAGAAGTAGCCTATACTTGTACCAGATAGAGAAACGTGGAAATATAGAACTCCTGGTACAAGACTGCATGTCGACTTCTACACTGATGGCTCAAAATTAAACAATCAGGCGGGTTTCGGGGTCTACTCCAAAGATTTAGAGCTAAATATATCAAGAAGGCTACCTGATCACTGTAGTGTTCATCAGATCGAAATTTTGGCCATTAAAGAAGTGGCAGAATGGCTGAGATATAACGTCCTTATTATTAACATGTTCTCTGACAGTCAACATGCCATTAGATCCCTGGATTCTGTCTTCCTGAACTCAACACCAGCCCTGAAATGCCGCTGATTTCTTAACAAGATTGCTTAGCATTTCAATATTCGCCTTATGTGGGTGCCAGGGAACTGCAGATAAGACGAGCTGGCAAGACTAGGGACAACTTTACAGACTCCAGTCGAGTTGGAGTCCGTGGGCATGCCTCTAGCCACTTTCAGGCTCCCACTGCAAGATAGCGCATATTTAGCAGCAAATGGTAAGTGGACATCTGCCCGAGGCTGTAATCAATCCAGACAGATGTGGCCTTACCTGGATCTGAAGCGAGATACAGAATTTTTAGCACCAAATTGTAGGTGGGCGTCTGTTCGATGCAGTAATCAATCCAGACAAATGTGGCCTTGCCTAGATCTGAAGCGTGATAAAGCATTTTCAGCAGCAAACAGTAGGTGGGCGTCTGTTCGATGCTGTAATCAATCTAGGCAGATGTGGTCTTGCCTAGATCTGAAGCGTTCACACACATTGCTGTCGCTATCAAGACCTGATGTCTCATTACTTGTACCCGTCATGACGGGAAGACATGCAGTGAAATTGAGGGTTGCGACTAGTGACTTCTGCAGGAGCTATAGGGATGAAGTGGAGGAGGAGTCCATAGTACACCTTCTCTGCAATTGCCTCCTCCTGGTGAATAGGCGAAGAGCAACACTGGGCTCTTATTTCTTTAGGGACCTAGGAAATCTGGACAATATATATATTGTACGATTTGAGAGCTCAGGAAGCGCTCAGGATGGTTAAACGGGAGAAATTGGGGACATCCATATTTCTAGTTTCCGTGGTATCACAATGGAATATACAGTCTAAGTGAGTCTATCTTTACAGGCTGCTACACTGACCTAACCTAACCTAACCTGGCCCAGGCGATACAACTTCTATCCCGCTTCTAATAGATATACGAATGAATGAAGATCGGCATTGATATATACGGCGGACAAGGATTTATATATATATGTATCCTTAATAGGGTCTTAGATAAGCATTTCTAGTTGTTGCCAAACAGAATGACAAATAATCTTCCATTCTTTGGTGGCGTATCACGCGGGTTGTGGTTGACACAAAAATCGCTGGTAGAGACTTTGTGCTCGAATGTGGGGTTGCATTGCAACCGGGTGCTACAGACCCATAGAGTAGCAGAGGTGGTAAGATAGGCGTCACCTCCGCCAATAGGGATTATGTTCCATACTAGCATAATCAATTTGGTATCTCCTTGCTGCGAAGAAAAGGTTGATAATATGTGTTAGTACCACAATTGTCATCCCCTTTTCCTAAATAGGCCAAGTTTTACTTGGCTATCCCAGAGTTGGCAATCACATTGTAATATGCCTAGTGTGTCGCACACCGTGGGTAAGGCCTTCACGGCGAGACTCACGTTAAACCCTCGTGGACTTCATCTTTTGGTGGCGAAAGTGCATGAAATTATTATTTGGATTGATAATGTCAGAGCTTTCCACTTACTTATACAAAATTATTTCACGCCTGCATTGCGATTAATGGCGAAAATTCAATTTTGGACTTTTTCAAGCAAAAGCTACAATTTTTGCTTATTAACATACCCATTCCACCAAAAAATGAGCCTTGGAAGTTCTTTCTTAAGATTCTTTATGTTCATTAATCGAAAATTCGATATTGTGTTAAGTCGTATGACTACAGTTTTTGAAGGATTTTCACTGAGCATGGATTTTCACAATAAAAATGAATACTTTGTAAACATTGTTTGGTTGTAAATCCTTCAATGATGAAATGGCAATGCTTGAAGTCACCAAGAAACTGTCAAAACTGTCAAAAATCAATTCAAAATATTAAGCGAAAATCGCGAAAGTCAATTAAAAAGTCACGAAACGGATTTGGTTAAAAGATACTTGACATTTTGAATGCTCGCTTCTAGATAATACATTTTCCCCCTATCAAAAAATATATAATTTAATTCTTCCAGCAGAAGGTAGTTAGAAGAAAATTTATAGTCCTCTCCCTCCACGAAATGAACTTTTGCCTACAGACCTGGCGAAACATACAGATGTTATTGTACAAATTTTAATTAGCTACAGGCATTTTTGTAGTGATTTGAAAATACCTGCCAATAATAGGCAAGAAAGGTGCTGCGCATTCAAATCCCAGGGACATGAGACAATTTATAGCTCGTTTATTGGAAATGAAGCCAAAACAACTATTGCTTGAAGTTAAAATAAAGTGCAAATACCTGCGATTTTTCGATGGGCCAAATGCATAAAATATGGTTGAACATTTGGCAGCGATTGAACATTTGGCCAGCGGAATTCTTTTGTAATTTTAAATATTAACTACTCTGTGAGACAATTTTAATGTATTTCGATAAACTAATGTAGTAATGTAATAGCTAAAATAATGCTTCAAGTGTGATAATATTTATTATATTGACTGGGAAAGAAGCAGAATACAAAATGTGACATATTACCTATTTTCAATCTTAAGGTGTACAGTGGTGATTCAATGATGATGAGCAAATATTGGAAAACTTCATTTTCTTGTTATATTAACGTATTTTGAAGAATAATTATAACAACAACAACAAATAAACAGTCTCTATTAATTCACAATTTTGAGGAAGAATTTGCTGATTGTTCTCTATGTTTTCATTATAAAGATGTTCTTTTTCGCTTTCTTATGGATTCACAGTAGTTAAACATAATCTCAACCCTTTAGTTGCATAACTAAATCATTAATAACAGAGGCAGTAGTAAATTCTCACAAGTTATTTCTCCTAAATCTGTGGTGTTTCCATAACAACTTTTAACAACCTTTTTCCAAAAATCCTAATAAATTAACCTAAATTTGCAACGTAATATAACACTAAATAACAAACTCATTATGCAGCATTTTGAATATGTTAGAAGTGCTCATAATTTTTCTGTTTTTTTTTTGTTGTTGATTCCTGAACTTTTGTTAATTTGCAATTTTATGCAGTCAGTCAACTGTGAAACACTCTACAAAATCCTCAAAGCACTTCGCCGCTTCATTACACGTCACATTCCTTCCATTCCGTGCCACAACCACTTTGTGTTGTTCCATTTCTTGCAATGAGACTTCATTCACAAACACGTTATGGGGAAAAAATCGATGCAACAAAGTAAAATTAATTATAGTTATTCTTACGCTAATTTATTATAATGGATTCTTTTCAGCTCCAGATTTGTGCTCCTGCTGCTGCTGCTCTCTGTTGTAGCTATATGATTCTCCTTTTCCGGAGGATGTTGTTATTGTTGTATACCGAAAAAGAGCAAAAGGATGTTATGTTCTCATGCATGTTTTGTCAGCTTTCAATGGGTTTAATATGTTGCCAAAACAAAGCGTTTTTGACGCGTTCTCGTGTAGAAACGTCACTCGTCCTTAAAAGCGATTGTGAGATAGAGAGCTTGGTAATTACTATAACCCATTATGGAGGTAGGATAACGATTTGGAATACACAGAGTGGCTGATTCCTATATTATGGCAATGTTCCTATATTATAAAACTAAAATAACTTACGTTTAATGCGCAAAAACTAATTTTTCTTTATTCATTTTGAAAATAATACATTTATATTAGTTCCTTTTAGCGGATTTTAAAAATAATTGAATTTAAATAACTCTCAACTTTTGTGAAGCATATACGAAATTACTATTCATTACTATCTGAACGATTGCAGCGATAATTGATCCAATTATCATTCGAATTGCATTGTTTTGAATCATTCCAATTTATTGGGTTTATTTTGTAAACTTCTTATTTACAAAATAAACTTCTTGTTTACAAAATAAACGCCAAAAGAAGAAATCAGTTGTGATGAGGTCAGGAGACTTTGGAGGCAACCAGAATGTTAATTTTTTTCAAGTCGGCTTACTGAGGAAGGTTTGTTGCAAATTTGTCATAACAGGCGTAAATATATAAGTTATATCATCTTATTGAAACTATATACAGAATTGAAAAAAAATTTCGTCCGGTAGGTAAAAGAAAAATCCTTTCAATATCATAAAGTAACACTTTAGTAGCACTATTCATTAGCCACTCTGTATAATAAGTAAAGTTTTTGTATACCCACCACCATTTGTCATTCCGTTTGTAATCAATTGAAACATTGCTGCAAAAATGTATCATTTTGTTCCGTCCATCCAAGTGTCCGTTGAAATCAAGATAAGAATCTTTTGATCCAGGAAACTCAAACTTGGCCTAGATAAAGCTCATGTTTTTGACCAACCATGGTGTGTTGGTTGGTATACGTGAATATTGTTAGTAAGATTGAACCCTTAATCCTCGACACAACTATCTCTTATTAGTTGAGCGTCGGTTGCTACGATGTGCCTGAGGAATGCTGTGAGTAGTCGAGTTATGGACAAGTCAATACTTCTTAAACTGTGATATTCGAAGTCGTCGTTGAAGTGTAAATTCCGTTCAGGGAGTTTAAAAGTGAAATGCGTGAAATCTTAATGAATGTAAGGAGCTCTTCTACATCTCTTTTATAATATGAAATGGAATTTGATTTATTTTATAACCCATATTCATAGGCAGGTTAAATACGAAAATTGGCCAAATAGGTCCAGTAAAAAAAACTTGCCAGTACCCAGACTAAAATCATCTTTTAAAAAGTGGAAATTTTTCTAAACCTTTACAAACATTTTTCTGTTTATTTCTTCATTAAAAACGATATGCATGATTATTCACTTGGTGGCTTCAAAACCGCCTGTCTGTTTAGGCTGTCAGCTGTTAAATTCTTATCATCCAAAGTGTTATTTATTTAGTGAAAGGTTTGATATTTACGAATATAAATTATTTAACAACAAAAGAACGCGTAAAAATAGTTAAAAATTACTCCCTCATCTCTTAAATTTTTTTCTAAACTTTTACAAACATTTTGCAGTTTATTCTTTAATTAAAAACAATATACATGATTATTCATTTGGTGGTTTCAAAACCGCCTGCCTGTTTAGCCTATCAGCTGTTAAATACCTATCATCCGAAGTGTTATTTGTTTAGTGAAAGGTCTCCCATTTACGAATATAAATCATGTAATAAATTAAGAACGCGTAAAAATAGTTAAAAATAACTTCCTCATCTCTTAAA
>JAHXMU010000370.1:657609-670308 GCA_019455685.1 Philornis downsi | reverse complement strand
TTAAGAACGCGTAAAAATAGTTAAAAATAACTTCCTCATCTCTTAAATTTTTTCTAAACTTTTACAAACATTTTGCTGTTTAATCTTTAATTAAAAACAATATACATGGTTATTCACTTGGTGGTTCTAAAACCGCTGTTAAATACTTATTATCCAAAGTGTTATTTATTTAGTAAAAGGTTTGCCATTTACGAATGTAAATCATTTAGCAACCAAAGAACGCTTAAAAATAGTTGACATTTACTAAAAAAGTGGTGATTTAAACATGATCGATTTTGACCTTATTTCAAGATTTTCCGGAAAGCGTAATTTTACGTTTTGATGACGTCAACTGGCCACCAGCATCGTGCGGTTTAATGCCGTTCGTTTTTTTTGTGAAGTTACGACAAAGACCATGTTTAGCGGATAATTCCCAAATATTAGAGCATTTGGGAACCAAGATTCGTCAAGTTATCGCTGATATAGCACCGACCAATCCCATATACCGTCCACTATCTCTCTACTAAGTTACATCGCAACAATACCGCTAGAGATTAAACCTGGATTAATCTCTTAACCAAAACTATCACAAGTGCCATAAGAACTGTTCTGTATAAAATTTTCATAGCTAATACATAATCCAAAGTTATAATTTTTTTTTAGTTGTGCTTGGTTACAAGGTCAAGAACGATCTGTTTTAGATTCAGGTACTATAGAAAGTATGTATCAATTTAATATATTTTTCAGTTCTATATTCACATGTTTTAGATTTACTATCGTTTCGTATTGTTCTCATTTCAGGGATTAATCACACCTCAAAATATATGCAAAGATTGTGAACAGTGCTCTTGAGGTAAGGTTTCCTGCATCACACTTTTGATATATAATTATAAAAATTTACTATGATTTTATATATATATATATATATATAGGAAGCTAGAATTTTGTACTTAATTGAAATTTCTCAATTGCCGTTATTATCATCATCATAATTAGTTTGCTCAAATACTTACAGAAAATCTGGTTGTGGTACAAACACGATAATAAATGCTAAAACTTTATTATCAAAACAAAAAATATGAAATAATAAAATAAATCATTTCGTGCAGCTGAAATATCGAAAACTTTAAATCAAAAAAGTTATTACTCACATCAACACATCGTATAATAAATAGAATTGTGAAAGAAAATGCATAAAAACATGATTATTGTACAAATATTTCGTAATGTTATAAATTTGATTTATTAAAATTTGCAAATGGAATTTGTTAACAGTAATAAAAAAAAAATGCAATTTACATATGCCAACATGATTGAATTCTGTGTTTTGTGCTTGCAGGTGAAATTACTTTTCATGTTTTCCATAAAATTTTACGTGTGTTACTCTATGAAGAGATAGATGATTTTTGCATAAGTCTGCATTGATTTGGTGACAAGTGATTTGTTGTGATTGAGTTTTGCAAAATTTTCCATTTGTTAGAATAACATAAAGGTATACATGGTTGAATTTATAAATATATTGCAGAATTAATATTACTCATACGTTATGCAATAATATTACTCATACGTTGTGTACCTTTATGCATAAAGATGAGAGATTGTTTACCATACAGTTAAATAAATTTTACCAAATACTCGTTATTTTTAACTCTCCATGTTGCGATGGGTATATGGTCATGATTTCGACCAATTTTTTTTTATTGAACCATAATAGCATCTTTGTTATTAATGACTGCTTCAACGGTTAACTCCGTAAAGGCTTTTTGAACCATATTTTGGGATTGTTAACAAACACTAAGTTGATTGCAGTTTTGTAAGTTCAGCGATAACGTTTAATTTCATTTTTTAAGTCAAGGTCAAGCATTTTCAGTTTGAAGCACTTAAATCTGAATAACGTTTATGTACGAGGTGTGTTAAAAAAATAAGGCGAATTTTGACATTTCGCGGGCTACGAACACGCAAAACGATTGTCTTATTTATGCCTCTCACAAATAAACAAACTAACTAACTAACTAATGGACAAAACCGTCAACATATCTTCGAGACGAGTTTCGAATGTACGTAGCCCAAGAAATTTATTTTTGAACACATCTCGTACATTGCAGCAAAAAAAGTATTAGAAATTGACCGCTTAAAAAGGCCGCTTAAAGAGGTTGTCGATATTATTTTTACCACTAAGTCGATATAACTGTCTACTACACTGAAGCGAAGTTTGAGGGTGATCTGACATATATCTTGTTTAAATTATTCGACTTCGTAAAGTAATCTCAAGTGTCCTTTGGGATTTCCATACCATCTAAAACTGCCTAACAAAGAATTTGTGTCATATTTTTGCAAATGGAATTTCGTGAGTCGAATCGTTGAATATATTACAAAATGTTTACACTGAATTCATTTTATATGCACGTCAGTGGTTCAGTTTAGATGGAGATGTAGTGGAAGGATTCACCTCGCTTTGGTTGCGCATCAATGTTTTCAACTGAAATGAACATCGGTGCATTAAAGGATATAGTGACTGAATATTGTCATTTAAGTTTGAGAGAATCATGAATCATGTTATGAACCAATTTGTACCATATTACACGATTGTTTTGGGTATGAAACATGTTGCTGCTCGAATAGTTCCGAAATCCTTGTATTTTCTTCAATAACTTAATCGCGTAAGGGAAGCTAAAGCCCTTCACCTCACATTCATAAAATTTATTATAACTCATGGTGGCCGAATCTGGCACAATGGGTATCAAACGGCTATCGTTTGCATAATCGCGTGTTCAATCCCGTATACAGCCATTTACCATTTTTGTAGGTGGTCACCTCAATGTATTTGACGAACACTTCAAATGGTGAAATAATAAAAGTCTCCAGACTGTTGTTTCTCTGTGACGTTCGCAATCGTAGCTGAACTGTTGGTCCCTTTGATTAAGTCGAAATATATAATGCGTGTAAGCTCACTGAATATGTGAAGCCATGTTATAAATATAGCATAAGTTAAATTTTGAATATGATGACCAATGATGTGACAACTCTTACTTTAGTTTACTTATAGTTATTTGCAAAGTTTTGATTAATATCACTTATAACTGCAGTCATTAGTTCTGTTTCCGGTCTACATATGCTTGATTATAAAAAAGATATTGCAGTTTAGATAACAATGTTTATAAACAAATTATGTTTTAATGCAGTAGCGGTGGATATTATTGCCATAATTTGTTTTGACAGAAAGCCAAGAATGTCATCAAGTTTTACTACTACGAAAGCGGTTCAATAATTTAAAGAAATTTTTAAACTCTTTAGAGTGAAGAATGAAAAGTGAAGTTGATTAGAAAGCATACTCGTATACTCATAGTTCATTAAAAAAAAAGAGATATGACAGTTATTTTTGGAATGATGATTTGTCACAAGTCGATTGTTTTATTGGAAAGGTTTGAAAAGTTTTTTTGTTTTCAAAATATTGCACTGGACATAAATTTTGTGGAAAAATTTTGAGCAATTTTAAGCTTCATTTCAACGATGAAATTAAAATATCTAAAATTATCTGATTTAGATCAAATAAGCGCTGAATTGTTGGAAAGTTTTGTTCATTTTGAAAATAATTTCACAGTTCCACAGGTTGTAGTTTTATCAGCTCACATTCTTTGGGTTCCAGATGCTAATTTTGTATCGTCTGGAAAATTTGCAAACACTTGAAAAATTGATAAAAGATAAATGCCAGGTCTGGACGGTCGATGCGGTAAAACAAAATAAACTATCTATTGGTCAACTCTGTTTGGCTCTGATAGGCTATCTACATGTAAGTTGCTAACAACAGAGATCTAAATTGAGGGGATGCCAGTTTTTTGCTGCCTTTGCATATGTTTAAAAAGGTGATAATCGCTAGAAGCCAGGTGTGGATTGTACGGTCAATGTCGGTCCTATTAGCCAATTCCACTCGCTTCTGGTCAAACACTGCCTGTAACTTATTGTCAACTGGGTCTCGAGTATTACCAAAAACACAGCAAAGCTTTCTTAGACGTTAATCTGGGTTTGGTGATAATTTTGACTGGCTCGTCACACTACAACCACGATATTTTTCGGTTTTTGTTGTCTTATATGACTTATTTTTCATCAACGTGTGCCATTAATTTTAAAAGTGAGTATATTTCATTTTGTTTCATCAATATTTGGCAGGCTTCAACGCGTTCCAGAAAGTTATTTTGCAATAAATCGAGTGACACCTATTTTTGAGACAAGTTTATTGAAAAAGTGGATTTGTAACTAGTTTTAGATTTCTGGGGAATAGGTTGGCTTACCCCAGCTAGTTTTATACTGACTAACTTAATGGAATCATTGAATTTACCCCTTTGTAGTTGCATTCAATACTGCATTGTGTCCAAAATGCCAAAATTTCTGAGCTGTCTGATCTGTTCATTCACATTGGCCTTAATGGTATTGAAGAAAACGTGTAATGTTTTTACGTACGCCTTGGAATACTGTAATCTACAGCTACTTTCACTAAATACGAAAGTGGTAAAGAACTCTTGATTCAATGCGATGTATATATCACGAGAGATGGATCACTGAAGACACTAGTAGGAAATCCTCAAATCTTTTTTCATAACCAGCTATTTTTATTAATCAAATATATTATGTTTAAGCAGATTATCGAACAACAAAAATATTATGAATTAGTATTACTCATACGCAGTATTTGAAATTTGTGAGCACTTAATATTATTCATACGTAGCATTTGTGTATTGGCACAAATGTTATTACTCATACGTAACATTTGTAAAATTTTGTGCAGTAATGAAAATATATTCTAAATTGGAAGGAATTAATCATGCATCATATGTTAGTTTATACCAATTTTAAGAATTACCTCTTCAAGAGTTGGCATTCGCTTCTGTTAAAGCCTCCAAGACAGACAAAATTTGGTCTTATATATACATACATATATATAAAATTGTCGCTCGCTGATATGATGATATGAACCAATATACATAACTTATAACTTGCATTAGTTATACAAACAAGTATTTCGAAAAATATCCGTTGTCACTGACGTCTCAGTAGAACATAAAAATTAGCAAAATGAAAGTAACCAGGAGAAATTTCTGATGAAATCACAGCAATGATATAAATTCTAAGTTAAAAGTGTTGTCTTAATAATGAGCATATTTAACATTTTCCTAGTGTTTCTACTTTGAAAGTCCCTCTACAATTCAGTACGAAAACACTTCTTACACCTTTCTCTTAACTATCGTTAAAGTCTTCCCATCTTAGCTGCTGCCCAATGCACCAGCTTCCTGCGGAAAACCACTTATTCCTATTCCTCTTTATCATACAGTTTTTATCTACTTTGCTGTCATTTTTAATATGACACCAAATGTTATTAACTGCCGATATGACCACAGCGTTCTATGGCTTCCTCCCTTTCATCTCAATTCAATGCAGTTTTTATAACTTTTATACACTATTTCATTAGACCATTTACAGCTAAGAGTTTTTTGTTGGCCTTGGTGTTTGGTTCTGTTTCCGTTTGGTTGAATGAGCTGGTTTCCGGTACGTCGCAGACGCCATTGATGCAAGTTATAAATTTCTGTCCTGGCATATGCTAAAATAACCATATATGCAGAGGGTTAATGGAGGGATTGTGACTGCCCTGCATATTGTGGAGACGGAGTGGTGTCCTATTATGCTGTCTATTTGGCCATATTAGAGACAACATAGTCGCGTCATCGTCATTTTGGGTTAGGTTATGTCCAGCGCTGATAATGTTGTTTGTTAGGTATGGTTAGTTATTCCTTTTTTTTGTTTGATTACGGCTATGATCGCATCCGTAGACCATGCTAAAACGGTTTCTCCTGAGTGTTTTTTTCGTAGAGCCATTCATGGCATCTGTGTCATATTCTATTACAGTTGACAGAGGAGACAAATTTATTATCGATGATTTACACGAATATTTCTTTAGATATTTGGCCACATGGTTTTTCGGGAGGTAAGATTTAGTGCCGCACAAAAATTATGTAATAATTGATAATTTATTGTAAGGTAATCAATTAGTGGTGATAATTCATAATACTAATTTGTGGCCTTAATATGAATTTGTGGTATTCATAAAAGGTAAGATAAATTACAATAGTGGTTACTCATACCCATAGTAGTTACTCATTGAAGGAAATTATTTTTTTGCATAACAATAACAAGAAAATAGGTAAAGTTCGTAATAGTTGATGTATGTATGTTCAGTATGAATTGTGCAATTTGATACCTTCAATTAGGTTTGTGATAAATCTCTAATATAGTTACTGTCACAAGAATTATGCTATAATTTCTAAAAACACATTTCTATTAGTATTAATCATACGTATAATTTGACAAATGCTGTAAGAAATCTAGTAACATAAATAAATAGTTCTGAAAGATTCCAATAATTTATGTACGTGATTGAGAATGTATGTTTTTTCCATGTCAATGTTTGAAATTTTTTGCAATTCCTTTATTGTTACAAGTGTTTACATATTTACATTTTCTAAGAGCACTGGCTAATTAATATTACTCATACGTATGATTTGGTAAATGTTATTAGTCAAGCGACGTAGTTTATTTATAGTATTTAATTATGGAATTAACGTGCATTTGTTGCATAAATATCAGGCGCGATGATGAAATATGTGTATAACAACAATATATCGCTAAATGGGTGTATTTGTTGGTTATGTTTAAGTATAAATAATTTTGAAGTTTAATATGACTGTTAAAGCTACATCGAATTTCTTAGCTACATGTACAGGGTAATTAATATTACTCATGCGTTTGCTTTTCCCCAAGATTAATGACGATAATTCTACGTTATCGTTTACATTATGCTGGTATTAATATTACTCATACGTGAAACTTCCTAACATTAGAAATTAGGGATGTGGCAGATATTTCTGAATTTCGTATTGCAAATGGAATTTCGTATGCCGAATTCGCTAAAAATGTCGCCAAAAGCTGGTGGTAAATCGATGTTATTGGAAACACATGGAAATGAGTGATACAGTGTCGCCATAAACTTCTTCAACTGAGGTTAATATTGATAAGGTAAAGGACGCGTGAACTTTATGTGTTTCATAAATCAATTCATACCATTTTATATAATTTTACATAAAGGAAAACTAGGGGAAACAGCGAAGTCCTTTTAGGAAACTGCATTTGTAATATATTTCAATTGTTGAACTGGATTCGTTGCAAAAAGTATATTGTTTCACAAGGATTTTTCTTTGAAAGCGATATAATACATTTAAAAGAATATTAAACAGTTTATGTTTCATCACTTTCAAATACTTTTTCCACAGAACAGAAGTACGATTTTGTTTTTTTTTTCTTTTTTGCTTATACTACTTTCGTCATTCGAAAAATATCTAATTATATACTTAAGCAAGACTTAAAGGAATTTAAATAATTTTAAATTATAGAGAAATTTACCATTGAAGGGCGGTATTTATAGGGTAAGAGAAAAATAAAATAAAAGAGCGTAGAGGCTATCAAAATACCAAAAACTTATGCAATACCTTCGATTCGATTGCAATCAATACCTTGTGCGATTTTTGGTTTCAAAATAGAGTTTTATAATCAAAAGTTAATGTCTACAAGAATAATGAGAGAGTAATGGCCACTATCAGTGAACAACCGTACAAAGGATACAAAGTGATGCAAAGGAAGAAGATGGTATATCGTGTTGCTCATTTTGAGAAATAATAAATTCTCTATGTTCTATATTATCAAAACGTGTATGCCACGAGACTGGCCGCTGTATTATGGTTAATACACGAAAATTTCTTGCATATGATAGCGGTTTCTATACGACTAACAAAACATTCTTTGGACGGTGATGGTGTAAATGTGTATGACTAACATTTTGTGTAGTCGAGTAATCCAAAAATCTAGCAGAAGCTTTCAAAACTGGTGTAAAAAGCACTCCGATATCCCAATCATGGAATGAAACGAAATTGGTTTTTTTATGCCATAAAAACTCTACTAGAAACTTATTCCTTAGGCTAGCGTAACTTTTTAAGCGGTGAAAATAGGACAATGTTGGTCCATGCTTCGTTCTATATGCACTAACAAGTCTAAGCGGTGAAAATTGCTGTTGGTTGAGTTGCTAATCGCTATCAGTCGTATGCTGCAAGTGCAAATTAACGTGAAGAGAGAGAAATGGAATATTCAAAAGTTACTGAACGTGCAATAACCATGATTTAAGGACCTGTACCTGAAATATCTTGACTTTTTGTAAGGAAAGCATATTAAATTGAATTGAATTTACTAAAGCTGACATGTAGAATGGTATAAGTTTGTAAGTGGATTTGTAGTTGGCGGCAACAAATTGAATGGGGGACAACTAAAATTACGTTGTACAGACCAGTGTTGTGAAGAAGAGCCGCAGACAGTAAATTTACTTAGAATTAAAATTACTCATACGTTTGATTATCAAAAACTGATGAAAGGTAAAGCAAAGATTTTGCTCATTATTTCATTGCAAAAAATGTTACGTCTTATGTTATTCACGTACTTGTATAGTACGAATGTAATATATATTTTATGCCATAACCTAAACGTCATGAACCAAGCTTAGGCATATGGCAAACATACCGCCTCGACACAATAGTGATTTTCTATTGACGTCATATTCTTTTGGTGGTGTGAATAGGTATGATTTTGTACCAAATACTCGTCATATGCGAGAAGTATTGATTGTCTTCTTTCAATCAAAGAAAACGGCTGCTGAAGCTTATTGAGAGCAGATGCTGCTTTAAGTGAAACAAAATGTCGAGATTGGTCCCGTCGCTTTGAAGACGGTGATTTTGATGTTGACGACCCTTCGCGTTGAGGAAGACGAAAAACCTTCGAAGACACTGAACTGACGGCATTGGTTGATGGGGGTCCGTGATAAATGAAGGTAGAATTTGCTTCAGTATTAGCAGTTATTCGCCAAACCAATGCCAAGCGATTGCATGTATTGGGAACGATTCAAAAGCAAGGAACTTGCGTTCCTTATGAGTTGAAGCCAAGGGACGTTAAAAGTCGTTTTTTCGCCTGTGAACAACTGTCTCAACGACAAAAAAAGGAAATGTTTTCTTCATCACATTGTAAAGGGTGATGAAAAATGGATTTGATACAGCAATCCAAAGTAAAGAAAGTAGTGGGGGCTACGCGGTCATGCTTTTACGTCGTTGCCTCGGTCGAATATTCACGCTGCAAAGGTTATGCTCTGTATTTGGTTATTTATTACGAGCTATTGAATTCAAGCAAAATCATCTCTGGGGATCGGTATCGACTTTAATAAATGCGATTGAGAAACGCCCACAATATGCGGAGAGGCACTAAAAAATGATTCTTCAGCATGACAACGTTCAGCCTCACATGGCCAAGCCCGTTAAAACTTATTTGGAATCACTGAAATGGGAAATCTTACCCCATCCGCCATATTCTGCAGATATTGCGTCGTCCGATTACTATTTGTTCCGTTCGATGGCATACGGTCTCGCTGACCGACAGTTCCATACATATGACGACATCAAGGAATGCCTAGATTCATGGATAGCTCCAAAAGATAGACAGTTTTACAGTGACGGAAAAAGTAGCAACTAATGATCGACAATATTTTCAATGAATCATTTGTGTTAATGTACATATAAACTAATGAGCTTTATATCATAAGTATTCTAATTCCAATGGCCAATCCTGTAGAAAAAAACTTTCATCTTAACATTCTAGCTGTGACTTTTCATCCGATGATCTTGTTCCTTTGTCATGAAGAAATGAGTTGTGAAATGAATTGAGGTACTCAATCTGCAGCAGATCGCAAAACATTACTTTTTTGGCATAATACGAAAAAATAACTTGCTATTTACTACCCCCAAACTATTCGCCCACTAAAGGTATGCATCGTACGGATGTGTAATAAAGATTTTAAATACAATTTAATTTATCTTTCTCGTTTTTCTCAATCCTGCAAAACTATACATATACACAATTTGTAAACATGTTTTTATAATAAAGTTCCATTTTTATTAAAAAAAAAACAAATTAAGCATTTAATAATTTTTAACGCCTTCATAACATTATTATAAATACGTCATATAATTAATATTACTCATACGTTGAAATTGAGTATGTCTTAATTTCGTTAGAATCATCAAATTTCACTAAATATTACGAATGCAAATCCCACATTAAAATTTCATCCAATTAAACATTTAATAACCTCTATTGAAACTTGAACGCTAAACTACAATTTTAATTATTTCTTAATTATTTTCAAAGATACTCAACGCTTAATATAATCAAATGGAAAAGTAGTGCAGAAAATCAGGATGATAATGCATGATGTAGCTGTCATCTACATAAGTTAGTTAGTTAGTCACTTTATTACTACTAATATTTTTGAGGGTAAGGTTAAATTATTAAATTTAAATCTAGATATCTTCTTATATTCGTTTATGTAATTTATTAAGAATTTATTTACTAATTTTGTCATTCACTTCATAATTTATTAAAATTATAATATTTATTAAAAACCTTCTACAAAATTACAATTGTTTGTTATTGAATATTGTAAACAGTTATCTAAATTGTTTTTAAATCAAGCTAGATAATCTATACTACTCAAAATTTTTAGAAATAAGAAATTTAGTATCTTCTTAAACCAATTGCTTGTAATTAATATTACTCATACGTGAATTTACTGATGAAATCCAAAGCACTAAGTTTGCTTACAATGTCGTTTAAAAACGTATTATGATTATGATAGAGTAATTTTGATTATAGAATACAAATTTTAATTGTTTATTATGTACTTATATAGCATGAATGCACCATAAAGTTCTTAACGGCTTTAATAACATGATAACAAATACTCCTTACAATTAATGTTACTCATACGTATCAATTTAATATTTTCTTATTTCATCGTAAATATCACAAAATATTAGGAACCCGAATTAAAATTCCACTCAATAAAACATTTAATAAACTCCATTAACACTTAAGCGCTAAACTATAAAATTAAGTATTCCTCTATATTGCCGTTAAGTTTAGAACCGTCTGCTTGTATGCCGGCTCACAAGAGTATCGACCCTTAAATTGGTGTGCGAATTGGCAAACATGCATTGTATTTTTAATACTAGTACAGCATTATCCAAAAACTTTACCACACTATGTTCAGGGGTTTTTTTGGTTTTATTCCCGGTTGTCGTTATTTTTTTCCAAGAGGGGAGATTTTTACCGCAAAAACATTTAAAGGCCTAAAGCGTTATTTGTCCCATATAGCTGATGATGATGGTGATGCTATGCTACTACGCTAAGCTTTTGTTAGCGCATTTTGTGTGAGCATTGTTTAAAAGATAATAGAGTAATAATAAAATAACAACAACTGCATGAACATAACCAATAACAGTAGCAATAACAACAACAACAAGTACCACAGCAGCTATGAAGTGATTTAACCGCGAAACTATTTTGCAGTTTCCGCGCTTCTCTCAACGACTTGCGTGAGGATCTTGTGCAAAACGGAAAATTTCTGCTGGCTAAATCAGAACAGTGGCCGAAAAAGGTGAGCAGCAAATAATTTGCATAATTTAAGTTGTTCAGAGGCGTAAAACGAGATTTATTGCGGGAGGAATATAAAAGTTCACTTAAATAAATTGCCAACATTTTTTTTTTTGACTCAAGCTGGCCCAACTATCATCTACACTGATGTAGAATTTCAGCACAATCTGCTACATAATATAAAGAATATAAGTCCACATAAATAAATTGTCAAAATTCTTTTTGTCTCTTAGTTGGCACAACTATCATCTATACTGAAGAGGAGTTTCGGCACAATCTGCTGTATAATATGAAGAATATAAAAGTCCGCCCAAACAAATTGTCCAAATTCCTTTTGTCTGTTAGTTGGCACAACTATTCCCTATATTGACGTGGAATTTCAACACGACCTGCTATATAATATGAAGAATATAAAAGTTCACGTAAATAAATTGTCAAAATACTTTTTGTCTCTAAGTTGACGCAACTATTATCTATACTGCTGCGGAGTTTCAACACAATTTGCTGTATAATATGAAGAATATAAAAGTGCGCCTAAATAAATTGTCAAAATTCTTTTTGTCTCTTAGTTGGCACAACTATCATCTATACTGAAGAGGAGTTTCAGCACAATCTGCTGTATAATATGAAGAATATAAAAGTCCGCC
Organism: Philornis downsi; assembly: GCA_019455685.1. NCBI lineage: Eukaryota > Metazoa > Arthropoda > Insecta > Diptera > Muscidae > Philornis > Philornis downsi. Next base: position 658,110 of record JAHXMU010000370.1, on the reverse strand, counting down.
TAAACAAATTGTGCAAATTCCTTTTGTCTCTTAGTTGGCGCAACTATTCCCTATACTGACGTGGAATTTCAACACGACCTGTTTTATAATATGAAGAATATAAAAGTCTTCATAAATAAATTGTCAAAATTCATTTTGTCTCTTAGTTGGCACAACTATTCCCTATGCTGACGCGGAATTTCAACACGATCTGCTATATAATATGAAGAATATAAAAGTCCACATAAATAAATTGTCTAATTTCTTTTGCCTCTAAGTTGGCACGGCTATTCTCTAACGAGGAGTTTCAGCACGATCTATTATTTTGTATGGCTACAGTGTTCGATTTTGTCAGTTCATCTCAAGTATTGTTATAAATATAAATATCGAACAAAAAAATTTTGTCTGCTAAGTGGAATTTCAACTGCCAATTGCCTATTTTCACCCCATTGTGCACTGGTTGGCAACCACAGAGAACAACAGCAGCTCAATATTCCCCAGAAAAGTTTATAGTTTCCCATG
>JAHXMU010000370.1:639074-657599 GCA_019455685.1 Philornis downsi | reverse complement strand
CTGTTAATACTCAGTTTCTGTTATAGAATACCACCAAAACAACAGCAACAGCAACAACTACAACTACAACGTGAACATGTATAATAAAAACCAAGCTGAAGGTTGTAGTTGTTTTAATTTCGGTTAGAATCGAAATAATTGAAAACTGTTTCGACATTGCATCAGATACGATGAAGGAAGGAAATCGACAATTTTGAGTGCAAGTTTTAAGGTATTTAAAACTAATTTCCTCTCAAGCTCTAATTTGCAATGGAGGATTTGTGCTTTTTTTTGTGAGTGAGTGGGTTTTCTACTAAATATTAAGTGGGAGCAATAAGTGCTGGCTATTAAACATGGCAGGGGTAGAGTTCATAAGCGTAGATGTTAAACAATATGTCTCCAGGCAAATAATTGCGGTAGTAAGAAGGGTAAAAATGTCTGGAAGTAAGTAATATTGAAATTGCGATTTAAAACAGAAAGCAGTGGCAAGGAATTTGTTATTAATCGTCTTATTTGTGTTCGATAACTTAGGGTAAAGGTTTTGATGTTGTGGTAAGTGGATTAATTAATTACAGTGATGCTTTCCAATACTGTTACAGTCTCAAAATTAGTCGAAGACACAAAAAAGTTGTGAACATTTTCTTTATTTTTCAACATAATCTCCTTTTAGCTTGATACAGTTTTCCAGCGATATTCAATAGTTTCTATATCCTGTTCATAATAAGAACTGTCAAACTTCTTAAACTAGCCATTAACCGCAGTCTCCACCTGTTCATTGTTGGCAAATATGTTACTGTCGAACCACTTTTTCAAGTTTAGAAATAGAAACTAATCCGAGGGAGCCAAATCCGGAGTATAAGGTGCGTGATGAAGCAGCTCGAACTTTAATTTTTAATTTTGGCCAATAGTGGATGTGTAAACTCGAACATTATCTGAATGCAACAATACTTTCTTCTTCACAAAATGCGGCTTTTTTTTACAATTTCATCACCTAAATGCTGCAATAAAGTAGCATAATATTCGCCGTTGAGTGTTTTTTATTTCTGAAGATAATCAATAAACATATCTCATGCGCATCCCAAAAAACAGACGCCGTGACGACCGTTCCTGCAGATGGAACCATCTTTGCCTTCTTTGGACACGATTCTCCCATTCCAGTCCACTGCTTTGACTGTTCCTTTGTCTCAAGTATGAAGTGGTGCTCACCGTTGATTGGTTTTCCTTTCTGCAGATAATCAATAAAAAAAATTCCTTTCGCAACCCAAAAAAAAAAAAAAAAAAACGCTACGACCATGCTTGCAGATGGAACCGTCTTGGCCTTCTTTGGACACGATTCTTCCATTCCAGTCTACTGCTTTGACTGTTCCTTTGACTCAGATGTAAGCGGTGAACTGGTGACCCCATGTCTCATCAATGATTATAAATCAATGCAAAAATTCGGCCTTATTGTTATGAAACACCGCAAAATATTCTACTGAAACATCTCCACGACGCTGTTTTTGCTTTATTGAAAGCAAGCATGGCAACCATTTTGCTCACAGTTATCTTATTTTCACACCTTTTGTCAATATGCGACGTAAAGCACTTTTTCAGCACCTTCAGCCGACGACCACCCAATACCATTTTGTGGATTTTTTTAACGTGTCTGGCGTGCACACCTCAATTGGTCGACCACTACGGTGTTCACCTTGAGAGCTCGCACAGACTCCTTTCAACTCGGTCACCTAATATTTTGTAGTATTAATGACTGGCGAAAGAGCAGACTTCCCCAGGGAAGAATCTAGCTCGGCTTTAATATTGGTTCGACTGAGACCTTTCAAATAGAAATATTGAATTACATAATGGTGACCATTTTTTTCCATGTTTACAAATTCACTCAGATCGTTTACTTTTGATGGCCCAAATGAAAATACTTAACAACGTGGCGCGTTGAAACTTAAAATATATATTTTATAAGGTTGCCATTTCTCACCAAAATAATTTATTTTTCCAAACTACTAGCACCATCTGTATGTTAGGTCGAATAGCTTTGGGACCGTTCTCGTTCTAGCAAACATCTTATTGTCTGGTTTGGGAACCGAAAATTTTAAAGTGCTTCATAATGGAATCTGATTTAAGCTCAATTTCCTTTATTTTTTTAAGTACCATCCAGTTTTCATGAGAGATATGATATAAAGGGTGGCGTATAAGTAACGTTAACGGCGACTATATTGAATGCGTTCTTGTGCATTATTTGGTTTTAACTTGTAAACCAATTGCATCTTATATAAGAAAAGATGTAACATATGTAAAATTCTTTGCAAAGACCGCTTAGACATCTCTAACTGCTAAGAACGTCGGATGGTAAAAGTTTCGGGTTTTTCCTCAATACTAGCTTGCACTCGAGCCATGGTCATTTCATTTCGAACTACACGAGGTCTTCCAGCACTCGGAAGATCACAGACAGCCCTTTATTGCCTAAAGCACTAAATTATTGGAGCGCAAGGAACATTTCGAACATGAAAGAAATTTCGATATGATCTGAATGAACGAATACTGACTTTCAAAGTAAAATTGAACAACTTTGGTTCTTTGTTCTGTGCTGAGCCTTCCCACCATAAATTTCCCAAGTATTATTTAGTTAATTCCGTAAAGAGGCGAAAAAAGGCGTAAACAGAAAATGCATTCACTAATTAAATCTTAACGTTACTTATGCGCCACCCTATAATCGTATCTTACGTATGAGTAATATGAATTAGAATTTAATGTTAATTAGTTAAACAATTATTTAAAATTATACATTGTATTTAAATTAAGAGGATTTATTAAATCCATTAGGACGTATTTGATATTGTTCATAGATGATGTTTAAATTGTTTGAAATTTTAAGAACTTTATAATTATAAAATTCCAAACTTGATTATGAACTGCTATTTTGATGAAAATTTTGAATTGAAATTACGCAACCATGTCTCGAAAATATTGCCTTTGTAACCAATATTAACATTCAAATGCCATCAATTTGAAAGCTATGTTGGTTTTTTTTGCAATACGCTACGTTTTTTACAATATTGTCCAGTAAATTTTACTTGTCAAAAGGAATTTCGGTTACTGATACGTTTTAAATGTGGCAGAAATGTTTACAAGTGAATGAATTTCAACACAAAAAGTAATCACATAGATGTGAATTTTGTTTGGCAAATGGAATTTCTGTTACTGATACGTTGTAAATGTTGCAGAAGATTTTCGGTGAATAAATTTGATAAGAAAAAAATGTTTACAAGTGACATAAACAGCATAAAGAAGACAGTGAACAAGTTGTAGTTGGATTATCATCAACCTTTACCAATGAAGGTCACCTCTAGTATATCCGAGATTTGATGTTTATAAACTGTCAATTGACAATTAAGGACCTAGCTGATGATGTTGGCATTTCAAGGTATTTAGGTCTCGGATGCGTCAAGTCACGATTATTTTTTCGAGAAAAGTGGTAGCGTTAATAATAATGTACATGTTTATTCCAGCTGCCATCATATAGCGTTGAGGATTATTGTTAGAAATGAGACTTAAATTCACACTTACCCAGACTCAGAAATGTCTGACCAATCGAGTGAACATCATGCCGAAAATGAAGTAAGACTAAAATATCATGGTATCGTGCATTACTGACCTATTTCACTATCTCGAGCGATTGGTTTTATTTGTATTCTAAAGGAAGAAACCCCGATTAATGTTCCTCTAATTTCACTTTTAAGCGACCGATGATCCAAAACTTATTAATACAAATTTGCGTTTCTCTGTTCTAATCACCCACTTGCCATTTTGTTATCGAGTAATGGTAAAGAAAGTTAAATAATATTTTAAAAGTAACAATTTAAAGGGGGTAAAGCAAATAGCAAGTACAGAATACCAGTGTTATCATGAATTTGTTAACTTTTTTCCACTCTACTGTAGCTTAAGAAAGGGATCAATGTGACAGCATCAAGCTACATTGCAGCACATTAGATTTTACGTGGATTAATCCACTTATAGCCTTACAAATTTATTTACATATTTTGTCTTCTGTCATATAAATAGCTCTCAAAGAGCATTACAGTTTTTTCCAGCAGTATTTCATAATCTACAACACCAAATGCCTTAGGAAAAATTTAAAAACAAGCCTACAACGCCATGAAAATCTCTATCCAAATCAGCACAAATGAAGTTTATCTCATCTAAATCCTTTCCTAAATTGTAGCTGCTGTTTGTACGTTAATTCCTTTCTTTTATTAAATAATCCGAAAATTTTTTATGCAGAAATTTTTCAAAATTTTTGCCTATTGTAGACAATAGAGTGGTACTCTTCCGCAGACAAAACTTTCGAAATTTTCGAAATTTTTCGTATATCAATCTTTAGTAAGGCCGTTCCACAGAAATATTTGCTATTGCTTTAATAAACTAATGTGATTGTGATTGTGCTTTATTTGAATACGTATCAATTTATTTAAAATCAATCATTCGAATTTACACAATACTCGTATATGGCGAGGAGCAGCTTTGTTTAATATCATTTATGATGAATTAACTTGAAACGGATATATCCTCAGGGCTGATAGCCCCAGGGCTGAAATCATTGTTAAGTATTATAGTTTAATATTTTGTTAAGCCCTAAAATATTACTGTGTTATTATGTGTAGGACTTTTGGCCAACGGATAAAAGAAAATTATGTTTTCACATCCTTCCATCTTCCATTGCACTGTGAAATTCTATTTCTAAAATCCTTTGAAGGTGACCCTTTGCCGGAAGACAAAATAAAATTAAGATTTCTTTGGCTTTCTTCTCTTGAAATTTTAATAAAACTTTTGAAATAGTTCTGAATTAATTGTAAAAATGTGTTGTACTTACACATACCCACAATTAAAGAACATATGTTGCCGTCGTTTGATATTACAACGAGGCATTATCCTTTTTCAAGCTAACTTTTGCCCCAAAAACATGCAATAATTACAAATATCCATTTTCCTATTCGCTTTTAATGAAAGAAAATAGTTTCATTTTATTACCAACAATACCAATAATGCAATTTAATTCATATTTTTAACAACTTGATTAGAAAACCACAAAAAAGGACCACAAAAGGGTAAAGCACGAAATGGAATATCAAATATTTGTATGAACTTTTAATCTGTGTGACCCACCACACTTTTATTAAATACAAAATCGAAATAAGAGAAACACAATTACCAACACTTCCTAGGCTGAACACATGTTGTGTATAGAGGGTCCTTTCAACAATACACAGAAATATTTTAAATAACTACATTTCCCTCTTTTGTGGCAACAAACAATGCAGTGCTAACAATGGAAGGATCTCCTTGGTATTACCAAGGGGTCACCGAAAATAAAACCATGAACACTAAGTGTTTCCTATTCCTCTGAGAGTTAAGTCATTTGAATCCATTATTATAGTTGAAAATATTTTTCGGCCTGATGCTGGATAGAATTTGGTAGGGTTTGATCATCGACCGCTATTATGACTCAATTTTTCTTTTATTTTCCCTTTTTGTTGTCCGAATATTTGCAAACAGAGTGGAGCAAATAAAAATGACATTGAAGTTATGTGTTGGCCAGCTGACTGCTTGGAATGGCAAATATCAAGTTAAAAGCAGTTGTCAGTGTTCATTTGTCCATTTGCTTGGTTGCTGGGTTGTGACTCATTGTTATGAGTGGGGTATTTAAAATATATTGCTGAGTATATTTCATAGAAATAGTACGATTTTTTATTAACTCAATTTTGTTGTATCGAAACTTTTTTTTTTTTTTTTTGAAAACAACAACAGACCGGAACAGAATTGTTCTTCATATTCAGGGTTTCTTTCCCTTGATAAATAACATTTGCAATTTAGTTAAATAGCTAAATTTTTCTCTTTAGCTTTCCATTAGAACTGTTAGTCAACTTAGAAAAGAGGGGTGACATTTTTTCAGTGTGTTTTTTTCTGTTGTGAGCCTGGTCTTACATGACATGCTGATAATTTGTTATAATTGTGTAATTAAAAAGTTGTTAAATTGTCATTTTCCGCAATGGTGGAGAAAAAAGCATGACATTTTTTTCAGCAAGTAGAAAAAGGAAAAGCATTCCGTCCCCTGCATTCTGGTGACGAATGATTGATATTAATTAATTACTTTGTGCGTGAAATTGGGGGAGATTTTATAACTTTCTGTTTCCCCCCTATAGTTATGTGAAGTTAGTAACAAAGTTAGAAGTTAGACAAGTTGTTAAATAATTGAAGTTTCAATAAATATTTGGAAAAAATTTTGTACGGAACGATTTTGAGAAATCTATTGGGACACAATTAATGTATAATTTTTTTTATTTTGGCTAACTATTGTTTCAGATATTAACACTTCTGTTATAAAATGATTTCAAATGAAAAAATTAATGGACATTTTTCTTTAAACTGAGTATTTTTAATATCGTTATAAGCATGCGAGTTGTATATGACTTTTCAAATTTTTGTCCGTGAGATAAATTTTATTTTTGTAAGCATTCTCACATATCCGGTAAGTGTTCTCGAAAACGTAGAATACGTATAATTTATAGTGATTTGACAGTGGAAGATTTGACACTTTAATGCGTGACAAATAATAACTTTAGTATTTTATACTAAATTTTAATATTTTAAAATAATTATTGGAATCAATTAATAATACATTTTCTACATCTTTTTTTCCATTCATTATTTATTTACTGTACCTTCAAAATTGATTGAACTAAAAATAAGTTTCGGTATTTCAAACTAATAGCTAATAATTAATTAAGTCCAACCATAGCTGGATCAAAAGTAATGTTCTACTGTTCTTCTTTTTCTTATGTGGCGACTGGAATAGACAACCTTATCTATTATACGCCGCCCATAGAAAAAAATTCCAAGCTCTTCGATCTTCTGTGCCTCTCCTTCAATTCGTCACACCAAGCTTCGATAGTATTTCAAAAACCTGGTCCTTCCATCGGAGTTTTGGTCGCCCTCTTCCATTTGGGTCCATCCGCAAAACATGACCCAATTGCAGATGAACGCAATTGCTGTATATTAATGCGTTTGACCACGTCGATTTCGGCATATGCTCATACAGCTCATTGTTCATGCGACGCCGATACTCTTCGTCAACGATGATGGGTCTATATATATTTCGGAGTATTTTCCTCTCGAAAGCTGCCAGTATTGATTCATCCGCTTGCGTCATAACCAACGATTCTGCACCATATAACAAGACGGGTAGAACTAACGTCTGGTACAGTCGGATTTTTGTTTGTCGAGAGAGGGCTTTATCATTGTATCGCTTGCTTAGCCCACAGTAATATCTGTTAGCAATACTCTCTTCTTTATCTCTATGCTGACATCATTCGTTTTGTTTACAGCGGAACCGAGGTAGATGAATTTTTCCACCACTTCAAAATTATAGCTGTCAACTTTCACACAGCTTTCCAAACAAGTAGACTTTTTGTTCGTTGAAACCAATAACTTTGTTTTGTCCCCGTTTACCACAAGACTCATTTTCGTTGCTTCCTTGTCGATGCTTGAGAAGGCTGCAGTAACATCTCGCAGTTTTCTGTCAATAATGTCTATGTCATCTGCATATGCGAGTAACATATAGCTGTTATTAAATATGGTACCAGTCGTGTTAACTGCAGCTTTCCTCACAATCAACTCCAACAGTATGTTGAAGAGGTCGCACGACAGACTGTCGCCTTGCATAAATCCTCTGTTGGTGTAAAAAGGCTCGCCTAGATCTTTGCCTATCTTTACTGAAGACTTCGTGCCATTCAGCGTCATCTTACAAAGACGTATAAACTTCGTTGGAATTTCAAACTCGGACATTTCAAACTCATACAGTTTTTGCCGTATCGGACTATCGAAGGCAGCTTTATAATCGACGAAAAAATGATACGTGCCGATCTGTTTTTCTTGGGTTGTCTCCAGAATTCTTCGTGGTATGAATATCTGGTCAGTTGTTGATTTACCAGGTGTAAAGCTACACTGATCCAACGGCTTTAGTTAGATCAGTGTGGCTTTAGAAACGGCTTTAGTCTTTCATATACCGCACTCGGCAGGACCTTATAAGCAATGGGTAAAAGACTGATACCGCGTTTTTACAAATACTTAGATCGCCTTTTCTAAACACAGGACACAGTACACTCAAATTCCAATCATCGGACATGTTTTCCTCGAGCCAAATCGTATTTAGGAGCTGATGCAAGCTGTTTATCAGCTCATCGCCACCAGTTTTAAACAACTCTGCTGGCAGGCCATCAGCACCCACAGCTTTGTTGTTCTTAAGCCGCAATACTGCTGTTCTGATCTCTGTTTGGCTTGAAGCTGCGCAATTTATGCCATCGTCGATAATTGGGGTGATTTCCGCACTCGTGCTGCCTACCGAAACTAAGAGCTTATAGGAATGTTCTCTCCATAGTTTTAGCATATTCTGCGTATCTGTGACCACATTTCCCTCGCTATCCTTACAGGAGGCGAGCCCTGTTCCATATCCTTTACTTCTTATATTTTGGTAGAATTTTCGGGCTTTCACCTCTATACCTGTACCTTTCTATTTCCTCTCACGCTCTTTACACAACCGCTTCTTCCGCCTAAAGAGTTGGTGGTTCTATTGTTACTGCTGTTATATGCATTCGTCCTTCTAGTATTTGGCTGAGAAAAATTATATTCCTCCTTCTTAATCGCATGTATACTCTGTAATTTAATGAGTTATTCGTTTGTTCTTTTAGATGCGCATAAGATAATTTTTATTGATTATCTTCAGAAAGGAACGGCGAATGTTATGTTAATTTATTGCAACGTATAGGTGACGAAATTGTGGGAAAAGACGCAATTGGCGAAAAAGAAAGCGCTGTTTCATCAAGACAATGCTCCAGTTCACACATTTAGCATAGCGATGGCCAAAATTAAGTTCATTATTTTTTTATCACGCATCTTGTTTGTCAGATTTAACCTCTTTGTACTCTTTTCTATTTGCAAACTTGAAAAAATGGCTCGGTAATAAAGGAGTTGCCAGAAATGAAGAGGTTGAGTCTGCGGTTTATGGCTATTTTATAGAGTTTGACAGTTCTTACTATAAATAAGGTGTAGAAGCTACTAAGAAGTTTCCGATTAAAGATTCAACCCCCTGTAGGCCGAAGCTGAAATATGAAAACACTTCAGACCCTTTTGTAATTTTATTTTGCAAACATTTGATACAAAGAATCCCCTCGCTGGAAATAGTGTATCCATCAAAAAAGAAATTATGTTGAAAAATAAAGTAAATGTTTTCGAATTTTTTCTGTCTTTTTTATTAAGTCGGCAAGTTTTGAAATCGTCCTTGTACATATCAATTACATATAGTGTTTTTTCTTTACTTTTTTTAGAACTTAGGGTTCAAAATCTTGAACATTTGTTTTACATAATACTATTGTATTATGACTTCAATACTCCATTAAAAATTTCCATATAGTAGTTTTACTTAAGTGCGATAAAATTGTAAGATATCGGGTTCAAAGGCTCCATAAATATATATCAAACATCTAAGTTTAGTTCTTATTACGATCTTTTCAAAAAGTTTTCTTTAATTATTGTTACAGTAGGAAGCCAGTAGACGGAAAAATTTACAAATATGTTGCAGAAGACTTTCGACTGGAGACAGTCTAAGAGGAGACTACTTTAAATACGATTTTAACGAGAGTTTAAGAAAATTGTTATCTACAATGGAACGAATTAAAAAAAATTCTGGATAATTTGAAAAATATTACTCCAGCTACAATTTTAATTCTACTTCAGAAAATACCGAAATATTTCGATCAAAATACCGAATACATATCCATTTACCCTATGAAACATTGTTATGCTTTTTACTAGAAAGTGAGCTGAAAAATAATAAACTTTATATTTTAAATTCCAAAACTATCACTGAAATAAATGCACATATCGTTATGTCAAAAAATGTGATGTATAAGTGAATGATAGTTCTTAAAGCATTCTTAGGTGTGGTCTCTCACACCACTTGCTTCTTTTTCTTAGTCTGACATTTCATATTTACATATCAATTGTATTTCTATTATAAAAATGCAAATAGCATATTTACCTCTTGACACTAAATGTCAATGCTCTTCATTTTTTCTATTGTAAAAGGTTCAAACCACTTGTATGGTTGCCACAATAACACTTGTGTAGTTAGAAGCCGTAAAAAAAGTAATACTGTATGGATATCCCTTAAAAGTATGCATTACATTTACATATGGTCACGCACCCACACACACACACACACTTATGCATAAGCTTGGCAATACCTTTATATACTAGTTGTACAACAGTTAAACTGTCAATTGTAAACAATATCTGTCAGAGTATGGAAGAAAATTGCGATATAAATAATAACGTTAAATTATAGCAAGAAATATGAAGGAAAGATAGAACGAGAACAGAGAAGAGAAACCTTTAACAATATTTATAGTATTGCTAGTATGAATAAGAAATTGGCGGAGATCTCTCCAAAAGTTTTTACTTTTTTACTTCAACAAGGACTACAAATTTTAGCTATCATGCGATGTGGACTTGTGCGCCCCTTTTCCAAATTGTTACGCCAATTCTTAACAGTATTCTAAAAACCTGTCTCTTCCAATGGAACTTTAGTTGCCCACTTTTAAATCATTCATTGAGTTCGTTGTCGAATACTTTGCATACTGAAGCATTTTAGTCCTTTCTTATTACATAACCTAGCTAACACAATTGCAGTATTTTGATACGTTTGCCAATGTAGATGTCAGCATGTACATTATATAGCTTTTGATTTCTATAATGCCGGTGCCCTATCTTAAAAACTGTGAACCCAATTATTTCTAGGAGAACTTTTCTCTCGAGGCTTTTCAAAACATATTCGTCCCATTGTGTCATAATCGGGGATTTTGTGCTGTATATTATCATAGGTAGGGCTAGTATCTGCTACAGTTGGAGAGGAATTCGTGGAGAAACTTTATCACCAAGTTAATAACTCAGTCCATAGTAGCATCTGGTTGCTAGCAGTACTCATCTCCTAATGTCAAGGTCGACATCATTAGTTTTATTCAAGACGGTGTAGTGAAATAAGACGGCATCTATCACTTCAAATTTAAAGTTGCCGAAGGTTTACTCATTTTCCTCACAGTTTTTTGCCAACGTCGATGTCTATGTCGTCAGCAGACGCAAATAACATACGGCTTTTGCTGAAGAAGGCATCCCAGGTCCAGTTAAGTGCAGTTTTCCCAAACTAGTAAGTTGACCGTATGTAGAATAGATCGCTCAATATATTTGCTGACTCTTTTCCAATAGTTGAAAAGGTTGTAGTAACTCCTCACATTTTTCTGCCAACGATGTCTACGTCGTCAGCAGACGCAAGTAACATAGGACTTTTGCTGAAGAAGGTATCAATCAATCCAGTTAATTGCACTTTTTCCAAAATAGTAAATTGACCGTATGTGGAATAGATCGCACAATTTGAGACTTCATTAAGAGTAGAATGACTCATTAAAATGCTTGCTCCTTAAGCTTAAGCATCTTAAGCTTTCTTAAGATGAAGATTTCATGTCAATCAGTATCAGTTGCGCAAGAATGCCAAGCTCGGCATAGTGTCTTGCAGGAAGAGAAGAAGTCTTTCAGTTCTGTCGCTTCTTAGTCAAAAAGCATAAAAGATGGCCACAACAGCATTGGTTTTCTGCAAAATCTTTGCGATGGACTTTCCTTTAATCATTGGAATTAACTTATGCTGACATCTATCGGCACCTTTACATTGATGATGGGTGCGGTTAGATGTATAATTGTGTTGTTGTTGCCGCTCTTGTTGTTTTTGCGGCTGACGGTAATAGTAGTATATTGGAGAAGATGCAATTAACTGATGTTTCTTAATGTTGTTCAAAGTAACAACAGATGTTAGCTCCTTGCCTGAGACACTAAAGCGTTGACATATTAATTAGGTTACTTCTAATTTTAGCCATTAAATGGACGTTTGATGACATTACCATATCATTTAGTTTACTTTGAATTAGCCTCCTCATTTTGGTCAATAAATGGATGACCGTTGGCTTTGTCAGGAAATGCTTGTGTGAAGATCAAAATTCGTAAGGTGCTTAAGGTATTCTGCTAAGATTTATGGTTTATCCTAACTGAACAATGGCCATAAACCAAAATTAGAATTTACAAAATTTTCAATTGTACGTATGATTAATATTATTTTCAAGAAAACAATTTACGTTAATCATACGCTCAAAGTTGAAATGATTTTAAATGCAGTACTTGGCATTTAAATTACAATTTCTTATGTAATTTTTTATGCACCCAAAAATTCTTATGGTTATTCCTAAGTGGACAATGGCCAGAAGGCCAAAACTAGAGTGTCCCATTTCTTCAATTGCACGTATGGTTAATATTAATTCCAAGAAAATATTTAATATTAATCATGCGCACAAATTTGATATGATTTTACATGCAGTACTTGGCACTTAAGTTACAATTTCTCATGTAATTCTTTTTACACCTCAAAAATTCTTTTTAATATGCCCTCTCTGTCACCGTAGTCTTCTTTACACCAAGCTCTCCTTGGAGGGTTCATGTTAACTATCAATTTCTTTATTACATTTGTCTGTCACCTCAATACATCCTTTATAATATGTCAGTTTTTCCTCTATTCTATTGAATCTGGGTCATAAATAAATAACAAAAAGCATAAATTACACATCTGTGAAACATGATGATGGATTCATTGAAGTATTTAGAAATATCGTATAATACAACAAACAAATTAAAACAAGACAGGCATAGAAGCTAACAGGTTATTTGTACATTTATGAGATAAATGTTATATTAAAAAGGTATGGAATTTACTTCAAAAACTATGTGGCTTAAGGCAATTAGAAATGTTAAATAAACCACACAAGAGATGGTTTTTGATTTAAGAAATTAGGAGATTTCATTCACACTGACAGGCTCAATTACTTTTGAGAAATGGCAGGGCAACCATATAATTGATGTAAAGTGAACAATAATGGTTTTATATTTCATATGAAGCGACAATTTGTAATTGAAATCTGAAATAGAAAATTACATGGAATCAACAAATATACATAAAGGGGTAGTTAAAAGGTCTTTCTGCATCATTTCTACTTAAATGTTTTCAAATTAAAGTTCAGCTTTTATATATCCTTAAAATACTTTTTTTTTATTAGTGCAACATTTGATGTTATCGTACTGCTGGCTGCAGAGGGTAACAATTTCAAATATCCATTGCAAATGTAATGTTAATAAGACAATGCCAATTTAATCTTATTAAATGTATAATACCCATCATTATCAGTCTCCGGTTACAATACCACCTATTGCCCCGTCTTGCCCTTCTCCTCCTCTCTGACTCTTTATAATGGTCATAGGATTCCAAACTAACCCTAAGAGAAGACAATTGCATAAACGACAAAATGTGAACAATGAATGAATGAACGACTCAACGGCCAGCTGAATGAAATGCTTCGAAGGGCTATATCTTTAAGCAAGAAAGCAAAAGGATCCCCAATATATCAACAGCAATGGCAACAACTGCAAAACGTCCAAGAAACTACACAAGTTGTGGCAGCAAAGAACTAAAATGAAACTGAAATGTCTTCTATATATTGCTTGCAATACGAAGAACTGACAATCGCAAAAATACAATTGAAAGCAAAAACAAATAAATTTCTATTATCAAAGTAATGTCAGATGCACGTTAAAGATGAAAAGGACGAACGCACCCACACATGAGTGCGTGGTGCGAGCATAGCAAATGGACACTTTTTACGTGTTCATATGTAAGAAATGGTGAGTTCGTGTCCGTGTATATGAGTGTGTGTGTGTGTGTGTGTGTGTGTGTGTGCATATATGATACATATTGTGGCAAAGAGTTGTACTGGTTCTAAGTTCTAACACAGATACTATGAAACATATCCTTAAGATAAGGGTTTATGCCTTGAATACGTATCATTCTGTGTAATCACTGAAGGCCATCAAAACTAAAGACGTTTCTAGACTGAATGAAGGAGGAGAGGAGGGGAAATTAAAGGAAATAAATAATAAATGTAATAAACAATAATTCAAATGTTTGTAACTGAAGATGCTTTCGTATGTTTTAACGCTTTGGATAGTAACAGATTTTGGTGGCAAGACCAGAGACCTTCGCGAAATTTCTACTTCATTTCGTTTAAATTATACTTGTTATTAGATTAACAAATATAACTTACAATATTAAATTTAGTAAATTAAAGGCAGATATTTGTTTCTAATTTATATTTGAAAAAATAAATCACTTCATACATTAAAATTTTACTTGAAATGAAGATTAAAATCCTAATTGATTTTGGTTCTCATATCGAAACATAATAAAATAGATATTTCTATTCGAGAACTCCAAATGATCCAAATTTTATGCAGTCTCGTTTCTTAATCTGGATAAGAATTAATTCCAAATGTAGTTTCGTTTCTTGGCAGAGAAAAAAAGCCTGGCATTGAACTTCCAAGCGCAGTTATTTAAAAAATTGTCCCTGTGTTTATGAATTGATTGATTAACTTTCAAACGAAATACAAAACACAATTTTTCATAAAATGAATTAAGAAGAAAATTGTCTCTTATTTCTAATCTATACAGTCTCGTTTCTTAATCCGAATAAGAACTAATTCAAAATGTAGTTTCGTTTTTCGGCAGAGAAAAAAAGCCTGGCATTGAACTGCAAATGGTAAAAATGAATTTTGTGAATTCACAATATCAGTTTCTCAGAAATTTGCGCAGTTATTTAAAAAATCGTCTCTGTGTTTATGAATTGATTGATGGACTTTCAAATGAAATACAAACACAATTTTTCATGAACTGAATCAGAAAAGGGGTGCAATAACTAAAATCAAAATTGTTAGCAATTTCGTTTTGGATGTATGAAACTGGAGACAAAACTTCATACAATTATCATTTGGTTGCAGGAATCCATATAAATATGTTATATATTTTTAACTGACGTTCCAGAGATTGAAATAAAACAAAATTACTTTCAGATTTGATTTTGTTTTGATGTCGGTCTGTGGGTAAGACTGTAAAAGTTGCATTTTCGGGTTTTATAAAATACAAATTATGTAAAAGTTAAAGAAAAAAAGTAGCACGTTTCTTTAAAATTATGAGTCGAATGACCACATTTTGTTCGACAGTTAATGAATTGATTCCAAAATTAAATCTTTATAGAATTGAGAATATACACTGCCGATCAACCAAATAGACTCACAGATTTTTTTCTTTTAATTTTTGATTATCTTCTTTGTGGAAGAAGCTATTAAACAAGTATTGTTATTTATTTTAGAGCAAAGCAATAGACAAACGAATTGCGATAAGAAGAGGATGCACAAAATTTACAGTTATTAAATATTCTTGTTCTGCTTTGACAATGAGGCAAAATATTGGCGTATCATGACAGTAAGCTGACAACTCGACAAATCGCTAAAAAAATTGGTAGAAGTCAGTCTGTTGTGAGTCATTTTATCAAAAATCCATCGAGTTATGGAAAAAATATGCATAAGCTGACAAGAAAAGCACTAACGACCATCGAAGAGCGAAGGATTCTCCGAGAGGCGTCAAATTCGACATGTTCTGCCGTCAAAATTCGGCAAAATTTGGATGTAAATGCCAGTATAGCTACCGTGAGACGTGTAATCCGTAAAGCTAAAGATCTAAAGAGACTAAAAATAAAAAAAAACCACCGCTTACCGATGTTCGTAAGTAAAGTCGCTGTGTATATGCCCGCAATCACATGGCATGGAATAGGGAGTGGCATCAAATCGTTTTTTCTGATGAAAAACGTTTTAATTTGGACGGACCAGATGGCTTTAACTAATATTTCCATGATTTAAGAAAGGAGGAACTCTTTTTAACCCGACATCATAGTCGTGAGGGAGGTGTTATGGTGTGAGGCGCAATATCCTACTATGGGCCATTTGAAATTCAATTTGTTTCATCCAGGATGAATGCAAATAAATACAAAGAACTGCTTCAAAAAACATTTCCCCATTTTTCGAACATTTTTGGATCATTACCCTGGACATTTCAACAGGACAATGCCTCAATACACACCTCTCGAGTGATAAAAAAGTGGATAAGTGACCAAAATGTAAAGTTGATGGAGTGGCCTCCGTACTCTCCTGATATCAATATTAACGAAAATTTATGGGGATGGCTTACACGTAAGGTTTATCAATCTGACAGATAGTTTGAAAACCTGGAGCGAAGTGTTCCTTGGACTATTTAAAGTCACTTTACGATTCACTCTCTGACCGAATTTTTTAAATTATTTCAAATAAAGGTGGCTTTACTCATTATTAATAGCGTGTAAATATTATAAGAAAATTATATTCTACATTGTTTTTTCATTAATTTGTGGTTTAGATATAATTAAAGTCCTTGAGTCTATTCGGTTGAGCGATAAAAAAGGGTACTTTTTGAGGTAAACCTAAAAAAAAAATGTTAAAAATTTAATTGTAAGCTTAGAACGCTAATTTTTGTTTTGTTTAATTTTAAATTGATTACTTACTCAATTTAAACAAAAAAAAAAAAAAAAAAATCTGTGAGTCTATTTGGTTGATCGTCAGAGGCACAGACGTATAGTTTTTTTTCTAATAAGTCGCCATATACCAGATTTTCGCAGAGTAAAGAGAATTGACAAAATGCTATTCTTTGTGTGTTTAATTGAACTTTAGTCACAGTCAAGTCATTGGTTTAAATTCATTTGTAAATTTTATTTAATTCTTTTTTACCATATATACTAATCATATTACATCAAACAAATTTTTCTTGTTAAGAATCCGACATCCGAGATCAAAGCAAAATATATGATCAGAATAGAGCATCATTGTAATTCCAGTGCCCAAAGTTAATGAGGCAAAAAGTTTAAATTTATACAGACCAATTTTTATATTGTCAAATTTTAGTAAAGTTTTTGAGAAAGTGATTTTTAACTAATTGTCTGTATACATTAAAAATCAGGGTATAATATTTAGTGTACAATTTGGTTTTCGGAAAGGTTATGGTACCGAGGCAGCTGTTGTCAGTGTATTTAATGAAATTTGTGATGGTCTTGATTGTGGTCATTCTGGAGTCGCGGGAGTTTTTTTTGCGACCTAAGTAAAGCATTTGATCTAGCTGATCGTTCGATATTGCTAAGAAAATTACAAATAATTGGATATCGGGAGACAAGTGTGAAACTGATTGAAAGCTACTTAAAAAAGAAGAACTCAATTTGTTCAAATTGCTAAAACTAAAAGTAATTTTCCGGACTCCATGAATATAATGATTTATCTAATGATATAAAACAAATTTCTGGAATATCGGATTTCAAACCTAACGTTAAAAAACATTTGCTAGAAAAGATAGAAACAATTCAATGATTTATATTTATAAATAAGTTACGTATTTATCTAATGATGCAAAACCAATTTCTGGAATATCGGATTTCAAACCTAAAGTTAAAAAATAATTGTTAGAAAAAATAGAAACACTTCTTTGATTTATATTTATAAAAAAGTTACGTACTCGTATAAATAAATTTTTCCATTATTGTACAATTGTATTTTTAAACTTACTACAACTTTTTTTGTTATTAAGTAAATTATAATATAAGTAATATTTTGTAATATTTTGTAATTTAAAGTTTGCCAGTAAGTCTGTACTAAAGCCTTTAAGGCTCAGAGACAAAATAAATATTGTAAATAATTTATTATTAAATTATATAATTATTATTATGAAATAAATAAATAAATAAATAAACCCCTATAAAGAAGAAGTTAGTAGCTTAAGTTGGACTGCAGTGCGTTGAGCAGCAGTAGTTTATTTCAAAAGTAGTTTCTTTAAACTTAAGACTACAACAGTATGTTCTCAGCTTTCGAACAGTCGTCGGTTTTTTTGTGCAAAATGAACCAATGACCTGGATTTCCATCACCCAATCGACGGTTACGCAATTAACACTCTGGAAGAAAACCTTCAGATTTTTGTATAAAATTTAATATATATATTAAATATCAAGTATGAGATTAATATATGTTAATAATATAATTCATAAATTTGTAGAAAAGACATACGTATTATGAAAAGGAAGTCCTTAGTTCAATATCTAGCTTCAGGAAAATTATTAATTTTCCAATGGAATATTCTGGATGTAACAGGCGTATGATTACTATTAATTCTGTTACTACTATTAATTCTGTGTTCATATCAAGTTGCAGATTATCACTTTTGAGTGTTTATACAGCAAAATTTATTCGCAAAAATTGACATACTGCTGCTTCACTTTGCATTGCATTGAATCACCCGTCCAGTTAAGACTCATTTGCATGCAGGAAAATTGTTAAAGTTCATAGTCAATATTTTGGTTATGATATTCATATGAGTATTATTAATTAGAATAAATACTTATGTCGAATAACAAGTTGCAGATTACCATTTTGAGTGCCAAAGCTTTGAAGTTTATTCATACTGCTACTTCACTTCGCACTGCATCGAATCGCTGGTTCAGTTAA
>JAHXMU010000370.1:605151-639064 GCA_019455685.1 Philornis downsi | reverse complement strand
ATACTGCTACTTCACTTCGCACTGCATCGAATCGCTGGTTCAGTTAAGCCTTATTTGTGTTTAGAAAATTTGTTAATATTCCAAGCGAATATTCTGGTAATAGTAGTCGTATGAGTATTATTAATCTGAATGACGACACCAACTTATTCTAATACGAAGATCATAACTTTTAAGAACTTAAACAGTGAAATTTATTCGCCAAAAATTGATATACTGCCAGCTCCGTTAAGCCTCATTTAATAGTAGGCGTAAAAGTAAAGAGCTTAAACAGTGAAATTTATTGGCCAAAAATTGGCATACTGCTGCTTCACTTTGGATTGCATCAAATCGCCAGCTCAGTTAAGCCTTATAAGTTAGTGTCGTCATTCAAATTAATAACAAAATTTGTCAACATTCCTAAATAATATTCCTATAATAGACGTATGAGTATTATTAATTTGAATGATATTTATGGTCAATATCAAGTTGCGTATTACCATTTTTCAATGCTTAAACAGTGAAATTTATTCACCAAAATTAACATACTGCTGCTTCACTTTGCACAGCATCCCATCACCTACAATATGGTGACCTTTTTCTTATTGCTCACATATTATTGTCATCTAGTCGTTGTAAGATCTTTTGCGCTGAGCTCAGAACTCGAGTGAAATTTCTTTTGTGTCATTATTTTCTAACAAATTAGAAAACAGAACACACTCATCCCCCTCCCCCATTCTGTTCGTTACATTGGAGCACTACAATAGACAATGAGAAAAAATGTGTGTGACCAAGTTGTTGTTCACAATTATTCTGGTGGCGATGACGGTGACGATGATAAGATATTTTCTTGCAGTCTAAAATACTTTTTTTTTTTTGCTCTGCGCCATCGCTACTGGCAGTGCGAAGCGTTAAAAGATTACTGCAAAAATGTGGTCAGAAAAGAAAAAGTTTTCTGGGTTTATAAAGACAAGTGATATTGTGAATTATCTGATATTTCGTTACTGTCATCTCAAATTGGGAATGGGAATGTAACAAGTAGAGACCTTGCTATAGATGGTAGACAACGACTGAAATGGGTAATATATATTCTATTGAAAAGCTTTTCATTTGTAGAATAAAATTAAGGATTATGGTTAAGAACTTGTGGGAACCATAAAGTACAGCTAATTTTTGTTTCCTGTAACAGAGTAAAATCATTTTAATGTCCCACAAATATTAAGGATTATGGATAAGAATACGATTTTCTACAAAGTAAAGCTAATTTTTTTCTTTATGACAGAAAAAAATTGTTCCAGTGGCCTACAAATATTAACACTTGTTTCTTTCTTACAATTTAGCGTTTTCTTTCTGATATGTGTCATATTGTTGCCCTTTGTCATATAATTGTCGCCTTCATTGTAGCTTTCTTCTGTCAAGTAATTGATATTAAGAATGAATGCGTTCGTATATCCTTTTTATGTATTTTATTCTCCATAGTGGTAATTGCTCTGGTATTGTATTGGGGCTCTTGATTCGTCTGTGTGTGACTGTTTGTGTGCTCGCACGATACATGTCAAACAATTTCACCATTTAGTCCACAGTTTCTTTCTTCATCATCGTTACCAGTTCCATCATTT
The DNA here is from genome assembly GCA_019455685.1 of Philornis downsi. NCBI lineage: Eukaryota > Metazoa > Arthropoda > Insecta > Diptera > Muscidae > Philornis > Philornis downsi. Next base: position 637,469 of record JAHXMU010000370.1, on the reverse strand, counting down.
TGTAGGAACTGTGGCGAAGACGGCTACCAGAAGGGGATTTAGTTCCTTTTGTGCGTGAACTGTTGGAATCAAACAACAAAAGTGGTATTATTTAATTAAAATTGAAATGTGCACGAAATGCAAACGCATACATTTTAATCAAAATAGAAGAAAAAGTAAAGAAAATCTCGTAATGTAACTAGTAGATGAAGTAGAGTTATCCTGAAATGATTTTGGACAATGTGCAAGAATTCAAAGAAATTTCCATTTAATACATTAAATTGAATACAATCAGAAAGGTTTTGATTACAGTTTATACTATCACAGTACAATAAAGAATTCAGAATTTACAAAGTCATTTAGAAATACGAAATACATTGTCATTTAAATGACCACCATTGGTTGCAGCAGTGGATCATTTTGCGGCAGTTTTCGATCACTTTTTCCCACATTTCGTACGGTATCTCGGCAATAACTTGACAAATATTGGGTTTAAAATACTTCTACATTTGGGGATAATCCATGTAAAAACGGTCTTTGAGGTAACCCCCAAAAAGAGTCTAATGGCTTCACATCGGCTGATCTTGGTCCAATTGATGTCGTCAAAAGTTGAAATTACGCTTTCTGGAAATTTCTCATGCAATAAAGCCAAAATCACAAAGAACTTAGAAGGGGTTTGATTACAGTTTACGCTATCACAGTACAATAAAGGATCCGGAATTTGTAAAATCATTTAGTAAACGAAGTACAACCTTTGAATTGGTTGCAGCAGTACATCCTTTTGCGTAAGTTTCCGACCAATTTTTTGCACATTTCGGGCGGTATCTCGGCAATAACTTGACAAATGTTGGTTTTAAAATGCTCCTACATTTGGGGATTATCTATGTAAATATGGTTTTTAACGTAGCCGCCAAAAAAGGTCTAACGGCGTCAAATTGGCTGATCTTAGTGGCCAATTGACGTCGCCAAAAGGTGAAATTACACTTTCTGAAAACTTTCCATGCAATAAAGTCAAAATCAGTGGCATTATATGGCTCTCGATACCGTCTTGTTAAAACCACATGTCGATAACACACACAAGGATTTAAACATTTCTTATATTTCCGAGGAAATAAGAAAATTAAGCAGGTCATATGTATGGAAGTTGTCTTCCCACTCAAACCCAATCGCTCAAAACATTCAACATTTTCCCGGTGATATACGGCTAAGAAGAGAGGACACGCTAGACTTGGTCCGGTAATACAAAGTTCGGCTCACCAAAAATAAGATCCGGCAATGGCAGGATACTTTAGTTTAAGATAGGATTAAGATTTGAATACTTATTGTAAATTTCAAAAGAAAGATTCAATAAAGAAAATGAATAGAAAAAAAAACATATCGATATTTTATAATCTTTAATTGTAGGCCAAAAAAATTATATTGTCATACGGATATAGCGCTCTGAATTGAAATTCGGAATATCCGCCACACTTTCCTTAACATGAGGCGATATTTTCGGCGGCGATACACAGGCCTGACCACATCTGTAACGTTGCCAGTCTCTACAAATTTCTTCATAATTTTGCCAATTCCGTGGCAGTAGATCAATTATGACAATCATAATTGCGCCGTAATGCACGAAAATTGCCCATGTTTGAATCACCAGTTTTTTAATCAGTTTTAACTATTTTTACGTATTCTTCTGTTATTGAACGATCCATATTTGTAAATGACAAACATTTTACTAAATAAACAACACTTCAGATGACAGGTATTTAACAGCTGACAGCATTGCCAGATCGGTGGTTTTGACAGCACTAATGGTTATCCATAACCCATAAATCGAGTCCGTCATTTGGCTGCTGAGAGAAGGACTTCTGAGGATGGTAAGAAAATTCTACAAATGGCTAGAAATTTGTATAGCTTTTAACATATAGAGGGTTTGCCTTTAGTAATGTGTGGACGTAGCCATATTTCGATGAATTTTAGGCAGATCCAAACATGAACAGCAATAAATGAATTGTTTAATTATTCAAAAAGTTTTTAAATATTTTGAAGGAAAAGTGGTCCGTTCCTTCAAATGGAAGGTTGGTTATGGTAAGATCGTGAGAATGAAGATATAGAAAGCTACAGGTTTGGAGGCTCGAAAGTTTTACTATTGAGAAAATGTAAAGATCATTGACAGGCTCGTCACTTTCCTGAGGGCAGTGATGGAAATTAAGGCACATTTATTGCTAGTTTCGAGAAGCGATACACTTTTTCCCAAAAGAAAGTACCGAGAACTGATTGATAAAATACAAAATACAGGGTTGCCCATATTCGACGAACCCATGTTTTAAAAAAAAAATCAAAGAAAAAAATAAAAATTTGGCGGTTGGCAATCTTATTCATTTAATTTGTTCCAAGTAGATTTGTTTACATCAATTTTTGAATATGATATCTCTCAAATGGCCGCCTCTGGCGTTGATGGCGTATTGTGCCCTTTTTGCAGCATTTTTCATCGTTTTCGCCAACATTTCGGCCGGAATAGCGGCTATTTCTTCACGAATGTTGTCCTTGAGCTCTTCTACGGTCCTTGGCTTGTTAAGGTAAACCTTTGACTTCAAATGTCCACACAAGAAGAAGTCAGCGGGCGTCAAATCGGGCGAACGCGTTGGCCAGTCCAAATCACCACTTTTCGACATCAAACGGCCCGGAAACAAATTCTTCAGAAAATCGATTGTTATGCGACTTGTGTGCGGTGGAGCGCTGTCTTGTTGAAACCAGAACTGCCTTATACGCTTTCGACGAATAATTGGCATCACAAAATTGGTCATCATGTCGCGATAACGCTCCTGGTTGATAGTAACAGCATGGCCCTTTTCGTTTTGGAAGAAAAACGGCCCAATGACCGTTTTCGCACTAACGCCGCACCAAACTGTGACTTTTTCGCCATGAAGAGGCAATTCTTGAATCTCCTGAGGATTTTCAGTGGCGTAAATACGGCAATTTTGCTTATTTACGGTCCCATTCAATGTGAAATGGGCTTCATCGGACATGATAATTTTGTTCCAAAATTGCTCGTCATCATCGGCCATTTCGATGACTCGTTGGGCCCATTCCAATCGACGAGGCTTGTCCGCAGGCAACAATCTTTGCGTCAATTGAATTTTGTACGGGAACAAATGCAAATCAACGCGAATAATCCGTTGTAAAGTGGACCGAGCCATGCCCAACCGCTGAGAACGGCGTTTTTGGGATGTTCTTGGGGACCTCTCAACACTGGCTCGTACGGCAGCGATATTCTCGGCCGATCGCCTTGATCGACTTTCATTTGGCCTCTTCAGATTAGAAAGAGCCTCACCAGTCGAAAATTTTTCGTATAAACGCTTAATGGTGTTCTTAGAAGGCGCACTTCTCACATTTTTTAATATTTTAAAAGCACGTTGAGTTTTCACAATTGACTTCTTCTGTTGAATGTAAATTTCAACTATTTCAGAGCGCTCGCGTGGCGTGTATTGTTCCATGGTAAAAATCTGCTTGGACTGACGTTTCAAACGCGGTATGTCATTAAGCGATCTGACATCTCTGTCAAAAGTTATGGCGTTGCCAGATGGGTCCGTCGAATATGGGCAACCCTGTATGTATTATTCAAATTTATATATATTTGAATATTTCAAATTTACTGAATAACCTTCAAAGTAGGCCTTTTCCGAACTAATAAACTTATTTCAACGAATTATTCAACCATCAAAACATTATTCAAATGCAATTTTAGTAAGAATTTCAGCTCTTGCTTCTAATTTTCTTTTATGGCGTTTTTCGACTAAAAATGAATACGACCATAGATCAAACGATCATCCAATACATAATGGCAAGGTCCAAGCATTATAATTAAATAAAAGTTTCATCCAAATCATAGCTTTAAGGGCGTTTTATATAATTTTACTTGACCCCGATAACCCTACAATTGAGATAAACCGATAAAATCGAGTGCTGTAAATAAAGTAATGGACAGTTCGCAGTTAAACTCCTTACCAGTATGGTAAATATTTATACCAATTAGAAAACAAAAATAATTTTGAGAATTCCTTTAAGCAAGCTTTTTAAATAATTAATTCCCGCAGATTTTTTTAGCAGATTGATTGTAAATTTATGCCATCCGAGTATAATTCTTGCCATCTTCTTAGATGGCGTTTGGAATAGACATACTTATTTATTATACACCGCTCCTAGCAGATAATTCCAAGCGCTTTGATCTTCTGCGCTTCTTCTCCAAATTGTCATACCCAGTTTCGACAGTATTTCAAAAGCCTGGTCCTTCCAACTGACTTTTGGTCGCCTCTTCTGTGCCGTCCAACGAGTTCGTTGTTGAAAACTTTCTGAGCCGGAGCATTTGGGTCCGTCCACATAACATTAGCCTTATTTATTATACACCGCTTATAGAAAATATTTCCCAGCGCTTCGATCTTCTGCGCTTCTTCTCCAAATTGTCACACCAAGTTTCGATAGTATTTCAAAAGCCTGGTCCTTCCATAGGAGTTTTGGTCGCCCTCTTCTGTGCTTTTTGTGCTGGAACATTCGGGTCCAACCACACAACATTAGCTTGCCAATGCAATTGCTGTATATTAATGCGATACTCTCCGACACTCTCCGTCAACGAATGGGTCCATATATTTTTCGGAGTATTTTCCTCTTGAAAACTGCCGGTACTGATTCATCTGCCTGCGTCATAACCCAGGATTCTGCGCCATATAATAAATAAGGTAGAACCAACATATGGTGCAGTCGGATATTTGATTGTCGAGGGAGAATTTTATCACTGAATCGCTTTCTTATCCCACAATAACATCTGTGAGAAACCAATACTCTCCTCTTTATCTCCATGCTGATTTTATATACAGTGGAACCGAGGTGGATGAATTCTTCTACCACCTCAAAATTATAGTGGTCGACGTTCACACAGCGTCCCAAAAGACTTTTTGTTAGTTGAAAACACTAACTTTGCTTTGTCTTCGTTTACCACCAGACCTATTGTCGCTACTTCCTCGTTGAGAAATTACTAAAGCCGTCTATCGGAAAAAATAATAAATTTATTTTTACTCTACATTAATTAACCACACGATTTTAAATATGTTTCTCCTCAAATCAAATTTATCCAAAACAAAGGAGAAACTGTTATAGAATAGTAATAGAAACAGCAATATGTTATAGAATTTCAGAAGATCAGAAACCAAGTCAGTCAAAAATGATCAGCTTTTCAATATGAATAGAAAATAATTGTATTTCCTCTTCAATGCGGTCTCCACAATTATCACACAAATATAAGTAACTAAATGGTGTGTTCTATAAAATATATTATTTATATTCAGTATTCCTACTCATCCTTTATCTACTCCTTCATTATTGTTCACTTCTCTACAATCACATACGGGTACGTTTCCTAAATGACACTTTAACTGCAGCATTAAAATCCAAAGATTGCAGCCAACTTATCGACATTTTCAACAGTTCCCCAGGAATTGGTATTCAATTGATTAAGATGCTGTCAAAACTATAAGGACATAATTTACAATAGTAAACTAATGCATAGCATTGAAACACCCAACAACATACGATGTGACCGCCCTTTACGCGTCCATTCATCGCCTTTACCATACAAAAATAAGATTAAAATAGAAATCAACCGCAAGCCAACGCATATACATACACACACACACACAGACACAGCTATACATATATATGTACATATAGAGGAAAGGCCAGGACTCTAATGGACCGCTCCTTTTCGGCACAATATTTGGGGTGTTAAATGGGGTTAGCAATTGGTGTTTCCGATAGCCACGTAGGAGTGTGAACATTTGTGTTCAATAGCGCAAAACCCTAATGATTGCGGTTCTCCCCATTGACCAAAAGTCACAAATTGTGGAAATTACAATGTTGAAAATGTTACTGCCACCACTCCTGGTCTGTATATTTTGTTCTGAAATCTACGGTCGAATCCTTGCCGTATGTGGGAATATACGTACTCAAATGCGCACATGTACACATGCACACATGTTCACTTATATTCGTTCGCTTACATGTATGCAATTGTGGGAAATTTTATAATATTTTACTATTAGTCCATATCGATGGCAAGCACGTGAGTGAGAGTGCGCAGGGGTCTGTTATTGTAGAAGGAAAACTCAATTTTACCATTGGTATTGCACTTTTGAAAGCATCTTAAGTTAACTAACTAACCAACAAACAGACAGGCACAAACTTTGCTTTATTAGGCAACTAGCAGGGGGGAGCATGATAAGTGAAGGCAACATTGGGTAGGGAATCCGGGTCGATGAAGTAAACGGGATAATAAAAGAGACAAAAGACCATGGTCTCAAAGGAAAATTTGATTGCAAAGAATAAAAGGATAATAATTTTTATTATATTTATTAAGTTTTGCGAAGTTTTGTTGGCACATTGTCCAGGCATTATGTTGTAGCTTTCAACGGCTTTATACATATTACATAATACCAATCAGAGATATATTTTAGCAGAACCACTGGAGACCCAACAAAGCAAAGCAAAGCTGAGTTCTTAGTTTTTCATTCTCAATGACTTTCATTACAATAACTTGAATATGGAAAAAAATTACCTACTTTTCTGTCAATTTTGCAAATCTTCTTATGTCGCAGTACATACAACAAAAATAAGAACAAGTGAATAGGGGCAAAAGTGAACATGGCCCATAGGTTTGGCCTGACTGGAGCTTTTATGCCACCGGTGCAGCTGATTCTAGTTCACAGCATCATCAACATTTTCACATACTTTATTTCAAGTTAGGATAATTTAACAAATACGAAAGGCGTACCAGAACTAGCCAGCCTGATTTATAGATGGGATCAGTGGTTTGGCAAAAAAAAAAAAAAAAATTAAAAAAAAAATTATTTTAGTGAAAAGTGGTAACCCTATGAAACATATGTTTTAAGTTTCAAGACGCCATATAGTTAAGCGTTTTTATTAGAGCCATCAAAAGTAAACGATCTCGGTGAATTTGTAAACATAGAAAAAAAAACTAGCCGGGCTGACGTACAGATGGGGTTGGTGTTTTTACTTGAGCCATCAAAAGTAAACGATTTCAGTGTATTTGTAAACATGAAAAAAAAACTAGCCGGACTGACGTATAGATGGGGTAGGTGTTTTTATTTGAGCCATCAAAAGTAAACGATCTCAGTGAATTTGTAAACATGAAAAAATAAGCCGGACTGACGTATAGATGGGGTCAGTGTTTTTATTTGAGCCGTCAAAAGTAAACAATTTCAGTGAATTTGTAAACATAAAAAAAAACTAGCCGGGCTGACGTATAAATGGGATCAGTGTTTTTATTTGAGCCATAGAAGTAAACGATCTCAGTAAATTTGTAAACATGAAAAAAAGACTAGCCGGGCTGATGTATAAATGCGATCAGTGTTTTTATTTGAGCCATTAAAAGTATCGATATCGGTGAATTTGTAAACATGGAAAAAATTGGTTACGGTCATGCATTTTAATATTTCCATTTGAAAGGTCTCAGTTCAACCAATATTAAAGCCGAGCTAGATTTTACTCTGTGGGAGTTTGTTCCTTCGTTTACGATTGTAAAATATTGGATAACAGAGTTTAAACGAGGCCGTACAAGCTTCCAAGATGAACATTGTAATGGTCAACCAATTGAAATGTGTCCACGCCAGACCTGTTTAAGAAAATCCACAAAATGGTATTGGATGATGGTCGGCTGAAGGTGTATGAGTTAGCTGAAATGATAGACATTTCAACAAGTGCTATACATCGTGTATTGATCGAAGATTTGAAGGTGAGAAAGCTGTGCGCAAGATGGGTGCCGCGCTTGCTTTCAATAGAACAAAAAACAGCGTAGTGAAATTCCAGTTTCACTAAAGTGTTTGGTAATGTTTCATTGTAATAAAGCCTAATTTTTATTTCGACATGTTTAAGAAATCCACAAAATGGTGTTGGATGATGGTCGGCTGAAGGTGCGTGAGCTCGCTAAAATATAGGCATTGAAAAACGTGTCATACTCTGGTGACTTCGAAGACGCAGGTGCCGAAGAATACTAAGAAGGTTCCGATTGAAGATTCAAAACGCCATAAACCGAAACTGAAATATGAAAACACTCCAGATCCATTAGTAATTTTGTTTTACCAGAGAGTAACAAAACAACTGATACGAAGTATCCCCTCTTTTGTAAATTTTTTCAATTTCAGTAAAGTTTTTGGACATGTTTCACTATAAGCCTAATTTTTGGGTCGATTTATAACTATGGATCAGACATGGGTGCATCCCTTCACAACTGAGACAAAGAAACAATCAAAGCAATAGACTGGAATCATGTCCAAAAAAAGCGAAGTTTGTTCCATTTGCAGGGAAAGTCATGACGTCTGTTTTTTGGGATGTGCATGGGATTATTTTTACTGATTATCTTCAGAAAGCAAAAACCATTAACGGCGAATAATATGCTAATCTTTTGCAGCGTTTAAGTGATGAAATTATGGAAAGAGGGCAGTATTTGGCGAAAACGAAAGTGTTGTTTTAGCAAGACAATCTCCCAGTTCACACATCCACTATTGCGATAGTCAAAATTAATTAATTAAAGTTCGAATAGTTTCATTACGCACCTTATTTGACAGATTTAGCTTTTTTTGTATTTTCGAATTTGAAAAAATGACCCGATGGTAAAAGATTTGCCAGCAATGAAGAGGTGGAGTTTGCAATAGATGACTGTTTTAAAGATTTTGACAGTTCTGGGTATAGAAGCTTTAGAATATAGCTAGAAAAAGTTTATAGAGATAAGATCAGATTATGTTGAAAAATAAAGCCTTCAAGACTCAAAACTTTTTTATATCTTCTTTGTTACGTCGGCTAGTTTTGGTTTTAGGTATAGTAAAAAAAATCCATTATTTTGGATGACGGTTAAAGCTTTATTTAACATAGTTAGAATGACTCGATTGAAGTTAAATGAATGCCGTTTTATTTGAAAAGCTTCCCGAATTTCTAATGTAATTATAGTATGCCTCTTTTATAGAAATTGTTGTCAACATTGTCTAATAACTTATATTTCTACAAGCTGCTCTTGAGGCGATTTTTTCATCAGTAAAATCATTTTCCATAGATTGGAGCAGGTGTTTACCACTTGCTGCCAAATTCGGACTATAAAGTAGATGCATGAGTTAGTCCAACTAACGGAACTTCTGACGTGTCACTGTCATTGTTTATAGCCTGGTGTTGTTCTGGAGGACCAAAATTCCTTTCCTATCAAAGCTGGCCGCTTCTTGGTGATTGATTGTTCCCTGCGGACGATTCACTGTTTACAAGTCTGAATTAAGAGTTTGCCATTTGATTATCATCTCACAGTAGAAGATTTTTTGACAATCCCATCAAACACCCATTAGAACCTTGCTGACCGTCAATCGTCTTTACCTGATATTGTCATAGGTGAGCCACTTTTGATCACCAGGTATTATACGATTTAGAAAAGGATTGATTTTTTTGAGATTCACCAGCGATATGCTGATGGAAATTTACTCCGTGGGGTTAACATCTACATAATGAACTTTTTTTTCCACCCATATCGAAGCAGTCCCAAAAGCCTTGATATGAAATGTTTAGCTCTTGGACAACCGAAACAGTGTTTACATGCCAGTATGTATTATGTTCGTACTTGACGATTTCTATTCTATAATTGACATTTACGACAATTGACGTGGTTCGTCTTTGACATCAAAATTAGTAGAACAGAATGGACAAAACAAAAACTTAGCATAAATAGCTGTTATAGTATCAGGATCACAAAGGTTCACTTTCAATCTTCTGGTTTAAGTTTTGGCTTTTATTACGGAAAAGATTTAAAATATGGGTTTTCTTCTTTTTACTTGTGTCCACCTTGAGGGCGCATTCAAATAATACTTATAAAATTGTTTAAGTAGTTTGAGTACGAAATCTCATTTTTCTAATGCCATCTATCGTAATCCAATTGCATTTATACAGCGAAAGATACAGATCAATAAAGCCAGCTATTGGAAAAATAATTACGGATTTCTTTGCACTAAACTTGTAACCATTTTTTCCTTTCTTCCATCGGATATCTCGTGACGGTGAGTCATTCTGTCATTTTTGAAAATAATGTGAGAACCTGAACACTAAGATTAATAAAGCCATCTATTGGAAAAATAATTATGGATTTCTTTTTACTAAACTTATAATCATTTCTTCCTTTCTTCCATCGGATATCATTCCATCGGTGAATTGGATATCATTTCATCGGTGAGACATTCTGTCATTTCTGAATATAATGTAAGAACCTGCACACTAAGATTAATAAAGCCATCTATTGGAAAAATAATTATGGATTTCTTTTTACTAAATTTCCAATCATTTTTTCCTTTTTTTCATCGGATATCTCGCGACAGAGAGTCATTTTGTCATTTCTGAAAATAATGTAAGAAACTGCACACTAAAATTAATAAAGCTATCTATTGGAAAAATAATTAGGGATTTCTTTTTACTAAAATTGTAATAATTTTTTCCTTTCTTCCATCGGATATCTTACGACAGAGAGTCATTCTGTCATTTTTGAAAATAATGTAAGAACCTGCATACCAAGATTAATAAAGCCATCTATTCGAAAAATAATTAGGGATTTCTTTTTACTAAATTTGCAACCCTTTTTTTCCTTTATTTCGGCGGATATCTCACAACGGTGAGCCATTCTGTCATTTCTGAAAATAATGTAAGAATCTGCACACTAAGATCTGTCCAAAACAATATTCAAGCCATTGGCGAATTCCAAAAAATTACAACTTCCGAGTAATAAATTCTAGAAGAAGTTTTTCTCCAAACGAAGTTTTTCAGCTGACCCATTAATATCATTTGCCGTCATTCTCAAACCGTCTGTCTTCATCTTAGCTCACTTCGCATTCATGTTTCCATGTCATTCAAAGGATTTATTAAGTTATAAAAGGTAAAATTGCCATAAGTTTTCTTAGCATAATGGGTGTGTTTATGGCCTTGTGAATGTGTGTGTGTGTGCAGTATCAATGTAAGGCTTTTAATGTGTAGACATGTGGAGCGAGCATTCTATGAATATGCTAGTAAATGCGAAAATGTGTGTAAATGTATTTGTGTTTAGTGTGTACAACACAACTGCAATAGTTAAAATTGTCGCAATATAATGAAAATTTATGACCGCTCACAAAAAAATGTTGTGTGACACGTTGATAAAGAAATTATAAAGATGTAAACTAATAAATTTCTGGCAAAGAAAGGCGCAGCAGCACCGTCACGAAGGGGTTAAAGTTTTATAGTTTATATGCAATTGGCAAATATATATGTATACGAGTATATATTTGGATTGTAAGGAAATAAATTTCAATTTATGTATAGCATTCAAGATAATAATAATATTTCAATTACAGAGGAGTACTGAGTGTATTATTAGTAACCTAAAATTGATAATAAGTTTGCTTGCGTGTGTTGTGCCGCATGTTTAAACACTAATGGCTCTTTATTGGGCACTCAGTTATTGGCAAAACATTTGATAGGCCACTTCCTTTTTAAACATTTTTGAAGAGATTTTCCATAAATTGTTGCCTAAAATAAATCACTTGAAAGGAAGGCATACAAAGAGCAACAGAGAAATGCCCACAATATAAGTGAAATATAACAAAAAGTTGTTCGTTATGGAATTTTCCTCCACAACCTGTATTTGACTGCAAACGTGTTGGTAGTAGTTATGATTTTTTTTGTTGATCACAAAACAGTGGCTTGACGTTGACCTAGAGGGGATAATTTTGATTATTAATATGATATACTTGTTGTCGTTATAATTTTAATATTTGTTGGCGTAACATTCGAATATATAGAGCTTTATAAAACCTAGAAAATGTGGGGCTTCTTTCCTTCAATATTGAGCCTTTGGACAAATATATATGATTTTTTGCTGAATTTAACGCCATTCAGTAAAATCTATTTTATTTTTGGCACATAGAAAATTTAAAATATATTTTGCTAAAAACAAAATAGAAAATCTATCTATATATATAAAAATCAATTGCTGTGCTTTAGTCTCGCTAAAGCTCGAGAACGGTTGGACCGATTTTAGTCTTTAATTATTGGTAGAGTATTCCGGAAGGTTTAAAAGGTTTTATTTGAAGTGATAGATGGCGTTGGAGATGAGATTTTTGCAATTAATTTGTTTTTACCACATTAACAAGGCATTTTGAAGGCAAAACAACGTTTGCCGAGTCAGCTAGTTCAACAATAAAACTCAAAATATTTATTATTCATTTAAATTTATTGTATTGCCTTCAATGTTGATGCTTTCCGAAATAATTAAATCATGCTAATGAACAATCTTACAAGATTTTTCAAACGCATTTTATAGGAAAAATTTTCAGTTCTTGTCGCGAATCCATATAAATTCATAAACTATCGGCTATCGACTGAAAACGGTTACCTCAAAATGACAGTTTGAGTTAGAGAAAGAGAAAAAATTTAGCCGAATTCATATCTGACGAATACTGTTGTTGTTTGATGATGTCCGTTAAGTTTTTGGTCAGAAAGTCAGATACCCTGACAGTCTTGAGTTTCCTTTTCACAAATCTGGAACTTTTCGACGATTTTGTACTCTTAGATGCCGTATAATAACCACATAAAGGGTGTCCCAACAAGAACGCAAGATTTAAATTTGGCGCCATTCGAAGTGTCATTGTTTGACATTTGAACAATTGTTATTGTTTGCTAGTAGAAGGTACGAGGTTAGTAAAAATGGAGCGCTACACGAATGAACAATGCAATCTCATTGTAAAATTGCTTTGCCAAAATAGTGAAAGTTTTGCGACTACAGTTCGCAAATTGCAATCCATTTGGGGTCACAATAATGCTCCAAAAGAGTCAACTGTAAAGAGATTAATGGATAAATTTGCCTAAACTGGATCTGTTAGTGATGTAAAGACAACAGCGCGCCTTCGACCAGGTCGACGCGACCAAAAATGTCGCAGCTGTACGTGATGATGTCGTCCAAACTCCATCCACTCAATTCGACACCGAGCTCAGCAAATTGGTGTCTCCAAATCCACTATGCACCGAATTTTGACGAAAGATTTGTATCTTCATGCATACAGAGTTCAATTGACTCAGGAACTGAAGCCAGGCGACCATGAACTGCGAGGGGAGTTTGTTAATTGAGTATTGGAGAGACAACATGAAAATGCTGATTGTGCCGAATAAATCATCTTCAGTGACAAGGCTCATTTCCATCTTAATGGATTCGTCAATAGGCAGAATTGTCGCATTTGGGGTGAGGAAAATCCTCGAGTGATTCACGAGTAACGAGCAAATGCATTCTCAACGTGTCACTGTTTGGTGTGGATTTTGGGCTGGAGGAATTATTGGACCTTTCTTTATAAAAATGAAGCATGTCAAGCACAAACAGTCAATGGTGTTCGGTATCGTGAAATGATAACCAGTTTTTTCGTACCTAGAATTGAAGAAATGAATGTGGAGGGCATGTGGTTTCAACAAGACGGCCCCACATGTCATACAGCCAGAGAAACAATTCAATTGCTGCATCAGTCATTTACCGGTCGTGATATTTCGCGTTTTGGAGATCAGAATTGGCCGCCTAGATCGTGCGATTTAACGCCATTAGACTTTTTTCTTTGAGGTTTTTTGAAGTCTGTGGTTTACGCAAATAAGCCGACGACGACTCAAGTCTTAAAAGAGGAAATTGGATGCTGTATTAATGAAATACCGCAGCATTTATGCAAAACGGTCATTGAAAATTTCACTAAAAGGTCGTGTGTGTGCCAGCAAAGCCGCGACGGCCATTTGCTCGATGTGTTGTTCCACAGCTAACCCCATTCTGTCTACTTTACGATATAATAAAGTTTCACGATTTTTTTTTTCAAATATCTGTGTTTTATTTAAAATTTAAATCTTGCATTGTTATTGGGACACCCTTTATATAATATTCTTTACTTACCGTCTGATCATTTGTCAAGAATTCTGTACACAAAGCAGCGATGATAGAAGAAATCAGATAGCTTTAATTACACTTTTGATCAACTTTAACATATGTTTTTAGGCGTCGGCTGAGTTGGTCATAATTTCTCCAAAGATTTAGTTTCCGACATATTTCACTTATATTTGATTCACAAGCAGTAGTCTATAATAATTTTGTCTGTATCCTTGGTGGCAGAGACAAGAAGTGCAATGTAGAACCGAACCCCAGGCCCGACTGTTAGCTAGCAATTCGATGGCTCCCATCTACGTACATTAATCTTCAATACATACTTTTATTACTTTCATCCTTGGTAATCTTTAGCCAATTAGTGAATGTAGAATTCAATAATTGGTACAATTTCAATTTGAGCATTACAACCACTCATATACAGGGCGGGCCATAAGGGTGTTGGCGGTTTAAACATTCAATTAAAAAAAAAACCACGAAACATAAAAAAGTATATTTGTATTTTTAAAAAGTAGAAGCATGGCAATTTTTAAGACTTAAAAATAATGTTGTCCAAATGGCCTCCCTGGGCTGCTTGACACTCTTGGAACCGAAGTCGCAAATTTTGGAAAACTCGTTGAAAAGTTGTTCTCGGTATTTTGTTACTTTTCTGAATAATGTTCCTCTTCAACTGCTCTAAATTGGTCGGATTATTCTCGTAGACTGCCGATTTGAGGTAGCCCCATAGAAAATAATCGCATGGAAAGAGATCGGGGCTACGTGGGGGCCATTCAATATCCCCCCTTTTCAAAATGAGTTTTCCAGGAAAAAAATTTTTCAGCAGCTCTATGGATACCCTAGCCGTATGACATGTGGCCCCATCCTGTTGAAACCACATCCTCGAGGTATTGCCTTGAAGTTCTTGCAAAGCTGGCACCCAAAAGTCTGCTAGCATGTTGCAATAATTGTTCGCTCTAACCGTCATCGCATGCCCTCTTTCGTCCTCAAAAAAGTATGGTCCAATAATACCGGTTGACGTTATCCCAGCCCACACGACAAGCTTAGAGCTGTGAAGCGGACGTTCATGCAAGCGTCGGGGATTAGTCTCGGACTAGAACCGACAATTTCGCTTGTTCACATGGACATTAAGGTGAAAATTGGCCTCATCACTAAAAATCACGTTGTTGAAATTGTTGAACCGCTCTAGCATCAAATTGACAAAGTTAAGTCGGTTATTGGCATCATCGGGTTTTAATTCTTGGACTATCTGAATCTTATAAGCCTCCAAATGCAAATCACGTTTCAAAATTCGTCGTAAAGTTGTTCTTTTGACATCCAAAGACTGACTTCTCTTACGTGTTGACTGTTGCGGATTTCGCTGAACTGAAACACGAACACGCTCCACAATGTCGGCTGATCTTTCAGAAACTGGGCGACCATGAATCGTAATTGGTACTGTTGAGCCGGTTGTTTCGAACATTCTGATCCATTTTCGTATCACATTGGCGCATGGAACTTCACTTAAATCGTGTAAACCGTGTTCATGCCGATACAAACGTCGTGCAGTAATCACTGATTTATTGTTTTCGTAATACGCTCGGACACAAAATGCACGCTGCACTCCCGTGTACGGCTCCATGGCGACTAAATTTCCAGGAAGCGGCGCAGCGAACAACATATCCTCCCGCCACCCCGCGCCACGCGTTACCGAGAAATTGAAAAATTAAATCGCCAACACTCATATGGCCCACCCTGTACATTTGATTTTGATGGGTTCGGTTCAATATTCGATTACTGTAATATTTTATGTGATTCAGCATTCAAAATTCCATTTAGAATATAAAAATTTATATAAATTTATAATAATTGTAATAAATTGTAGTAAAATACACATGAAATAGATATCAAACATTGCAAATAAATTAAATGACAGATCGCGCTTAGGCTCCGTGCCAATGTAGAGAACAGTTGCGTCAACTTAGCGACAAAATCTAATATCTTTAATATCTTTAGCGGGCTTTATTAATGATCAATTTCCTGTACTTTTTTGAACAGAATGTTCATCTAATATTTTTTAAAAAGAATGTCCCCTTAATAAAATGTACAGAAAATATTTCCCTTCAAATGCTTTCCAAACCACTGTTTACCGTATGCGTCTGAGTACGACTCATTCACTCGAGCACATCGAGCATTGCCTCCACGTATTGGTATCAATGTTGTTACCATTTGTGCTTCGCATTGTGCCACAACGATGTTGCTATTGTGCATGTATTTTCTTTATTTGTGGTGGAATTTATTTTTGGCGTAGCTGTTGTTATTTGTTGCACTTGTTGTTCATTAAATTTCCGATGCATTTTGTTTATTTTTTTCATTTCCGCTTCCTTTTGCAATACGTTTTATTTGTTAACTATTATTGGTTCAATGAGTGGTTGTTCATGTTGGTCATATTGAATGGGTTACGGGTTGACCGATCATTTCGAAGTTTCGAAGCCTTATCATTCCATAGGAGCCAGGTTAACGTATGCATATATATTGGACCAATTTAATCTGTTTGTGTGAACATACTAGTGTAGTATTGAGTAAGACAATTTGTTTGAGTTTATCACAAAGTGTTACAAGAGCTTCGAAGAACGATAGGTATTTATAAAATAGAAGCGGTTTTTATGTTGTCAATTACAGCAGTTTTTAGTATTTGATATTGTTGGAAAGAAACGTTTTGTTTTAAAGCAATTCTACCAACTTAGATACTAAAAATATAGTATAGTATTTCAAAATCCTGGTCCTTCTAACGGAGTTTTTGTCACCCATTTCTGCGTCATCCATCGAGTTCGTTGTCAAAAAACTTCTTTGTCTGAGCATTTGGGTCCCTCCGCATAACATGACCCATCTAACGCAATCGCTGTATATTAATGCGTTTGACCACGTCGATGTCGGCATATAACTCATACAGTTCATTGTTCATGCGACGCCGATACCCTCCGTTAACGACAATGGGTCCATATATTTTTCTCTCGAAAACTGCTAGTACTGATTCATCCGCTTGCGTCATAACCCAGGATAATGCGCCATTTAACAAGACAGGTAGAACCAACGTACAGTTGGATTTTGTTTATCGAGAGAGGGCTTTACCATTGAATCGCTTGCTTATTCCATAGTAACATCTGTTAGCAAGCAATACTCTCCTTTGTATCTTCATGCTGACATTTGTTTACAGTGGTACCGAGATAGATGAATTCTTTCACCAAAAAATTCTTCAAAATTATAGTTTTCAACGCTCACATAGCATCCCAAATGAGTAGACTCTTTGTTCATTGAAACCAAAATTTTTGCTTTGTTCTCGTTCACCACCAGAACCATTTGCGCTGCTTCTTTGTCAATGCTTGAGAAGGCTGCAGTAACATCTCACTGTCTTCGGCCAATAATGTCTATGTCATCTGCATATACGACTAACATATGGCTTTTATGAAAGATGGTACCAGGCGTGTTAACTGCAACTTTCCTCATAATCATCTCCAACAGTATGTTGAAGAGGTCGCCCTGCTTAAATCCTCGTTTGGTGTAAAAAGGCTCGTTAAGATCTTTGCCTATCTTTACTGAAGACTTCGTGCCAGTCAGCGTTTCCCTTCTGGACTTGAAGACAGCCACGGGGATTTTAATGTTCAACAAACAACCAGTTAAGTCATAAGCACTGACAATCAGGTATAAAAATAGAATGCCATTACTTTTGATTTGCCATTTTAATGGCCAAATCTTACTTGAAACCATATTTCCATTTGGATGTTACTTAATAGAAGGATGCAAGTATTCTACTCTATTTCTTTGTGGGATAATCATTGTTTATAGAAAATGTTTTATTTTTAATTATATAATTGAAAACCAATTCTATATTTAGTTTAATTAACCACTTTCAAAATCACGAGTAATGTCAGTAAATTGTAATTAAGAATGATAATTCATTCTACGTTATCGTATCCAGTTGATGCTTTTGAAAATTCTTAAAGTAAATTTTACTTTCAAGCATTATTTTCATATCAAAAAATAGAAAGGCTCATATTTGAAGATCACGCCTGCTTGGAATTTCATTGAAATAAAGTATTATATTAACTACAAAATGTAGGCATTATTTATTATAAAACGCGGCCACCTGGAAGTAGGCTATAATATTTGTAGATTATTTTATCTAACTGTACATTGAGGAAAAAGTTTACAAAATTATATTTCTTTCAAATGCACTTTTTGCTTTTGATTTGTGGCAATTTTTCTGCCAATCACTCACGAAGATCTAAAAACGTTCATAATTTTAGAATGTTTGAATATTGATCGTAACCAAAATTATGAACGTTTTTAAGCTTTCGTGAGTGGTTGGCATACAAACTGCCACAAATCAAAAGCCAAAAGTGCATTTTAAAGAAATATAATTTTGTAAACTTTTTCCTCCATGTACATGTACATAAAATAATTTTCAAATATTGTAGCCTACTTTCAGGTGCCCGTGTTTTATAATAAATAATGCCTACATTTAGTAGTCAATATAATACTTTATCACCAACATAATTCTCAATTTAAAGGTCATCATAAATTAATTTGCCTTTTTGAAGCATTTACAATTTTCGAAATTTAATGCCTTTAAAGGGCACAATCCTGATAATAAATACCTTTTATTATTGTTACTTTCTCCAGACTCCATGACGGTAAAAACAAAGTGCACGTAAAAACCCAGAAATGTTTAGCAGAAAGATACAAGAAAAATTCGAACGAAAATGAAAAAAAAACTACATTCCTTTTACATCATATAAATAAACCAAATTTCATAAAGAAGAATGAAAATCAACCCATTGTGACCACAGCAAAAGGAAGAACGAAGCGCCAAAGATACTTGTAGTCTCCCGAAAAAACCAACGAAAATAAATCTCTTTGTTCCGAGGAGGGGAAAAAACGGTTAATAAAAATACTATAAAAAATTGCCATAATTCATGGAAAACTCGCAAAAAACAGTATTATTATTATTATTTTCCCTGCACCGAAAAAATCATCATTTTCATTTGATTTTATAGGGATGAGAGGGAGGGAGGGAGCTGCGAATATCTTACATCACCATTCATGGCCGTCATCATTATTGTTATTATTATTATTGTTGTGTATTATTAAGTAACAAAAGGCGTTTATTGTTAATATTTTTTTATATGTTTCGCCGGTTATTGTTACTGTGTTGCCTACGTATATAATATGGGCTGGGTGGACCATAAACAACAAAAGAAACTTATACATTAAAAACAATACGTTTTACGGTCATCATCTATATTATCAACAACACCACCAATACCACCACCACCATAAATCCACCATCGCCAACGCCACCACCATCGCGACTATTCCAGGCAGGTCCTTTTTTACTTTCTTTCCCTTTCTGTGTCTTTTTGACATGAAAACAATAACAAACGGAAAAATGCAAAAATCTCGCGTTCACTAATGGACCATATAATAAAGTATAAAAATACATAAACAAACAATAATAATGATACTGAATTCATTAGAGAATCATGATTTCACAACAGCTCAAACATAAAATTATCATACAATAAAACAATGAATAGATATATGTTTAGGCCAGTTTTTCCTGTATATGATTGAAGGAGTTGAAAAGTGAAAATTATGTGATTGGTTTTTACGATGTTGAACAGAGACGAAAAGGGGAGAAAGACATAAACGTATTGCGTTTTCTACGTGACAGTAATAGAAAGATAAGATATTCATGAAGAACTGAATGCATTTAGATATAGACATATATAGACATAGCCATCAAGATCGAAGTGGGCCTCGTCACTGAAGATGATTTTATCCGCAAAATCAGCATTTTCATGCTGTCTCTCCAATACCCAATTAACGAACTACCTTCGCAGTCCATGGTCAGCTGGCTTCAGTTCTTGAGTCAATTGAACTTTGTATGCATGAAGATGCAAATCTTTCATCAAAATTCGCTGCATAGTGGATTTGGAGACACCAATTTGCTGAGCTCGGTGTCGAATTGAGGTGGATGCAGTTTGAGCGACATCATCACGTATAGCTGCGACATTTTCGGTCGATCGACCTGGTCCAAAGCGCATTGTTGTCTTTACATCACTAACAGACCCAGTTTTGGCAAATTTATTCATTAATCTCTTTACAGTCGACTCTTTTGGAGCATTATTGTGACCCCAAATGGATCGCAATTTGCGAAATGTAGCCGCAAAACTTTCACCATTTTGGTAAAACAATTTCACAATGAGAATGTGTTGTTCATTCGTGTAGCGCTCCATTTTTACTAACCTCGTACCTTCTACTAGCAAACAATAACAATTGTTCAAATGTCAAACAATGAGACTTCGATGGGCGCCAAATTTAAATCTTGCGTTCTTGTTGGGACACCCTTTACAATTGAATATCATTTAGTTTCATGGAAATTTGGAAGGAATTTGCGAAGGATATCAGCAATTCTTTTAGAAAAGCTGCCACATCATTTCAGAAGGACTATCACAGCGTTATTTAATAGAAATTGGAGGGGATGGTTAGAAAAACTTTAGGAAGAGCAACAATGTTTTTTTTTAAGCTAGAGCATGTCGATTATAGCTCCATTTTAGGTACTGTTTTTGGTGAGATTATCGTGAAACTTTAAATTGATTTCTAAAATGATTCATATGTAATCTTTTAGAATAATTAATTTGGAAGGGAAAACTGCATTTTCCTGCTTCTAATATTTTGAAAAAGTTAAGTAAAGTTAAATAAATCTTTCAATCGACTTTCGGAATAGTTAAATCTTGGAATGAAATTGTCTTGTACCATACGCGGTTTACCAACTTAAGTTATATATACAAAGGCGGCCTAGCCGACTTGACGTATAGGTGGTGCTAGTAGTTTGGGGAAAAAATACTTTGGTGAAAAGTGGCAATCTTATGAAATATTTATTTTAAGTTTCAAGGTGCCATGTTGTTTAGTATTTTTATTTGAGCCATCAAAAGTAAACGATCTCAGTGAATTTGTAAACATGGAAAAATTTGGTCACCGCTATCTAATTCAATGTTTCCATTTGTGGATTTGCGTAACCGTGTTTGGCATGAGCACTTCAATTGGTCGACCACTACGATGTTCTTCTTGGCAGCTAGTACGGCCTCGTTTAAACACTGCTACCTAATATCTTACAGTCGTAAACGGAGAAGCAGACTTCCGCAGAGTAGAATTTAGCTCGTCTTTAATATTGGTTGACTATATTAAAGACCCGCTAGATTATAAATGTACAAAATGCTTCAAAGTCTAGAAAGCCCATCGAAACCAGTGCAAGACCCAAAAAAAAAAAAAAAAAACGTCAAAAATAACAGATATCTGTATTGTACCACTTGCGAAGAAGGACCCGTTTGTGTCTTCAAGAGCGATTTCAGCAGAAATTGGAAATGTAATTTCATCGCGAACGGTTCGTCGTAGACTACAAGAAGCACATTTACCAGAACGGATAGCCAGAAGAGTTCCTTTGCTTAGATAAAAAAATTTAAAAAAATAAAAAAAGCTAGGTTGGCGTTTGCAAGAAGTCTTTCCAATTGGTCCGGAGGAGACGGTTAAAAAAATTACGAAATATTTTGTGGAGCGATGAAACAAAAATCAATGTATTTGGAAATGACTGTGTCTGGAATGTTCGACGCCCTAAGGGTAAGAAATTCCATGTTCGCTTCACAAAGAGGACGGACAAGCACGGGGGCGGCAATATTATGGCCTTTGGGGTTGTTTCTCGTGGTATGGTGTCGGTACGATACATCGAATTACCGACACTATGACTAGATTCCACTACAATGATACTTTCGAAAATACGATATTGAACTATGCTGTGAAAAGCATGCCTCGTAGATGGACATTCCAGCAGAATAACGATTCGAAGCATACTTCTAAGTTGGTAAAGGATCGGTTTCAAGATAATAATGTTGCCCTTCTTGCTTGGCTAAGTCAAACTCCGGACTTAAATCCAAACGAAAATCTTTGGAGGGAATTGGAACAAAGAAATGGAAAGGAGATTCTTAAAAATAAGGATCAGTTATAGAATTTTGTACAAAAACTTGGTATGAAATACCAGCAGAAACCTGCACGAAGCTAATTGTCAGCCTGCCAAAAAGAGTCAACAAAATAATTGAAAATAGTACGTTAACTTTTTCCAATTTATCAGAAAGAACTTGATTTTTTTACTCTGTTGTTTATTGTAACTAACTGTACTTATTATTTTGTCCACTGTTTTTTGATTAATTTCTTAATTTTGTGAAAAATACTGAACTCAATTTTTGCTTTTTGTTATTGTTTTAGTATTTATTTTATTTTTAATGTTATAATAAAGAAATTAGTATTTGTTTTTTCTTTTAATTTAAATAAATTCTCGTCTACGAGCCTTTAAAAAAATATAGGGTGTACTATATTATTTTAACTATATGTGAAATCATTTCATCTGACTGAAATTTTAATTTTGAATTTATGAGTCCGTGTCAAAACTGAATATAATTTCTTCACGGTTATCGGTATCAGAATCAAGAGAATGAAAACAGTCTTCCAGGATAATTTAAGTTCTATGCCAGTGATGGGTTTCTACATTTGCCAATTAAATTTCGACTGTTATTTAAAACAAAAATCAATAATTCGGATTGGTTTTATTTTCAAAACCTCAAGATAAGTCATAAAAACAGAGCTCTTGCCTACGAAAATTTGTTATAAAACTATCAAAATTATCATATATTCTTGGAATTTTATTAAGATATCCTATTTATTGATCAAAAATTGTAAGATTAGATTCGTAAACGTTTGTAAGTTTCTGTAAGTGTTTGGCATAGAAATTGCGACAAATCAAAAGTTAAAAGTGTATTTTAAATTTTACGACTTTTTTTCATGCCCATTTAGACAAAATTATCTTCAAAAATTGTGGCCTAATTTTAGGCGACTTTGTTTTATAATAAATATTGCCTATATTCAGTACCCAATGAAAAAAAAGGTGGAGGAAAAAACAATCACATTTGCACCATCTCTTTAAATGTAATCTATGCATATTTACCACTTCCAATAAAGCAGTTTTGAACCACTTCCAAAACCGCCATAGTGAAAAATTGGTTTTATTTTCATTTGTGATTTCTAACAATTAAAACAAATCGTATTTATACGAAGTATTGCAAGAACCATTTTTAAAGGACATAACAGGATCCGAAGATGCAATTTTTGATAATCGGCTTAGAGAACCTCCTTTTAAGCTGTTAATATGCATATTTACTACTTCAAGCGAATCAGTTTTTAACCACTTCCAAAACCGCCATTGTGAAAAATTGTTTTTATTTTCATTTGTGATTTCTAACAATTAAAACAAATCGTGTTTTTATAAAGTATTTCAAGAACCACTTTTAAAGGACATAATATGATCCGAAGATGTAATTTTTGATAGTCGGTTTAGAGAACCTCCTTTTAAGCTTTTAATATGCATATTTACTGCTACAAACGAATCAGTTTTGAACCACTTCCAATACCGTCGTAGTAAAAAATTGGGTTTATTTTCATTTGTGATGTCTAACAGTTAAAGCAAATCGTGTCTTTATGAAGTATTTCAAAAACCATTTTTAAAGGACATAATATGATGCGAGGATGTAATTTCTGATAATCGGCTTAGAGAACCTCCTTTTAAGCTTTTAATTACCCTCTTTTATACGTTGACCGATATGTTAAGTTTGTGACTCTATTTATAAAGACTATCTGTACTCAGAGACCAAACGAAGCATCATACCTAGTATAGGACAATGTGTATTACAGTCCATGGCGGAGGGTGTAAAAACGTTGGCCCTATGAAATATTGGATGTCTTTTTAATTCAGCCCATGTTTATCTAGTTTTTTTTTTATAGAAAGTACGAAATTCGTCATGATTTTCGGCCAGTTTTTTAAGAAACTGACCTTAAGAAACAGACAAAAATGCAATAAAAAAATACATTATTTTGAATTTTCATTACATCCACTTCATTCATGAGGAAGGAAGAGCCATCACAAATTAGTATTCCCTTCTATGACAACTCTATGTTAATTTCATTGGTGATTACTCAATTTTTCACCAGTTTACTATCACAATTGGTGGTGAATATTTGCTTACTTGGATGCACTTTTTTTTGCTGGTTAACAGTCTCTCACCTAGATAATTCTCAATTTGAAGGTCATCATAAATTAATTAATTAATTTCCATTTTTGAAGCCTTAAAAAAATTCCTAAAAATTAAGCAGTCACCTATGAAAATTTATCAAAAAAATTATTAAAA
Source organism: Philornis downsi (assembly GCA_019455685.1). NCBI lineage: Eukaryota > Metazoa > Arthropoda > Insecta > Diptera > Muscidae > Philornis > Philornis downsi. The sequence continues at coordinate 613,256 of JAHXMU010000370.1, read as the reverse complement.
TGTCAGCAATGTATAAACTCACATACCTCTTACTTTCTCGCAAAAATGTGTATCGCTTTGAAGTAAAATCCAGTTTTTATTATAAGTTCAGAATTTGGCCATCAATCGCGTCTGTCGTGAGATTGCACTTAAGTGGGCCAGCTAATGTTGCTGCTAAATAAATACCACATTTAAAAAACATATGTTTTCATTACGACAACAGAGAAATAAGTATAATCCCCTTCTCCTATCTAACACATTTTACCCACTATGTTGTTTTTTTTTGTCGAATACCTTAACTCAAATACTTTACTGCAGGCACTGGCACTCATTGTAAAAGCCTTGACAATTTTATGGTGATAAAATTCTGTGATGATTAAAAAGTCTGCCTTTGTTTGCAATTTGTTTTAAGTACAGTTTGCATTTGTGTAATCCGCTGTCCTTTATTGCATTAAATCCTCTTAAATTTTATTACTTGTCTCTTTCAGGCTCTTTGTCTTAATTTTGCACAGAGCGCGCTCAGAGATTCACGATTTCGTAAAATCAACAGCGGCTTAGTAAATGTGAAATTCACATAAAATATGAAAAATTGTAGAGGGAGAGAATGAAAAGTGCACGCAAACAAACGAAAAAAAAAAAAAAAATATGCGAATAGAAACCAACTCGTTCATAATTTGTTCATAATTACATCCTGATTACTTAACATAAAGTAGAGGGCAAAACGAGAATACGGATATGGTACTTTAGTCGCACTCACACATGCGACATAGAGACACATAAATGCACTCATGCATGATCACATACTTAAGAGATGACATGAGATGTGATGTGCTATGTGTGTGAGTGGGTGAGCGAAGGTTTTCAACGGAAATGGTTTTGCGGATTGCGGCAGGTAGGTGCGCACTTATAGACTCACTCAACTGTAACGTTGCCAGCAACGAAGTAGCGGTAGCAACAAGAACAAAAACAACAACAACAGCAGCAGCAGCAGCAAAGGCAATGGCAACAACTACAATATTGTATGGTACATTTAATGGTAACAACTGTAATTCATACTAATCCCGACGAATTGCATTTAGAATTGTGGATGTTATCAAAGCTTTAACGCACACATATGACAGTAATCCTTCAGTGTGCTCTATGGGAGATGACAACTGTAGAATTGGTACTATTTGAGAGATTTTTAGAAGCCGTTTTTGTACTACCTAAAAAGTGAATTTCCTGCATTAGATATACGAGGTGTGATAAAAAAAATAACCGTCATTTTCAAATTTCGTGAATTACGTATGTTCGATTTCGAATTTTTTTCTGTTATATTGGTACACATGTCTGTTACATATGTTGACAATATCAGCCATTTTGGATTGTCAGGTTGTTTTTGACAGATGAAAAGGTTAGTCGTGTTTTGGTGTGCTCTTCGATTTTTTACTATTCGAAAAAAATGAGCCAAAGAAACTCTATTAAGTTTTGTGTAAACAATGAAATTAAATGTGCAAAAACATTTGAAATGTTGGCTATTGCGTTTAGCGAGTCTACTATGAGCAGAACACAAGTTCAATTGTGGTATAACCGGTTTAAGGAAGGCCGAGAAGATGTCAATGACGATGCTCGTTCTGGTCGCCCGAGCACGTCAATAACCGATGAAAACATTGAAGCAGTGAAGAAAATGATTTTGGATAATCATCAAATCACTATTAGAGAGGTTGCTGATGATGTTGGTCGTTCGGCTCATGCCAATCAATTTTTAAGGATGTTTTTGGCAAGAAACGTGCGGCAGCGAAGATTGCTCCAAAATTGCTAAATTTTGAGCAAAAACAACGTCGCATGGATATCGCTCAGGAGCTGTTGAACATTGTCAACGACGATCCAAATGGATTTTGCACCATGATAACGCACCAGCTCACACACCGATGCTTGTAAGTGAGTTTTTGGCCAAAAACAAAACCGCAATCATGCCTCAACCACCGTACTCACCGGACTTGGCCCCCGCTGGCTTTTTGCTCTTCCCAAAACTGAAGACACCGATGAAAAGTAAACGTTTTGTTACGATTGAGGAGATAAACGAAAAATCGAAAGAGGAGAGAGAGCTGTTGGCGATACCAAAAACGCGTTTCAGAAGTGTTTCGAGGATTGAAAAAAGAAAACGCTGGCATGAGGGGACAAGATAGTTGTTGATGAATAAATAAATACTTTTTGAAAAAATTTGAAAATAACGTTTTTTTTGATCATACTTCGTATATAGAAATATGAATGCGGCAGGCATCTGAAGGGTCCAATTTTCGTAGGCTTTGGCAGATATATCGGACTGGATTTAAGCGATACCATGAGTTATGTTGAATTTGGATATACCGGTTGTTTGTGGCCGACAGCGTTGTTGTGGTTATTACACGTGACTATCACTTGATCGCGGCTTCAATCGAGCATACAGCTACTTATCATTATTTGAGCGGTGGTTACTGCGATGTATTCGACGAATACTTCGAGTACTCGAGTAATCAGCAAAATCTGGTAAATGGTTCTTAAACTCTGATGTTCTGAATCGTCGTTAAACTGTGGGTTCTGTCGAGTTTAAAAATAAAATGTTGCGTAAGCTCACTGAATGTGGGAATCCCTACCACATTTCATTAATGGAATGCAAGCGAATTAGTTTTACTTATGTGCGATGTATTAGCTTAGAGCTGTGATTTAAACAAACTAACAAAAGTATAACATGGTCAAATCGTACGATCTTGGTAGCCAGTTCAATTTTCTATGTACGCCGTGCGTGATATACAAATATTTATCCTAGACGCTGTAGATTATATTTTTCATCTGCTTTTTTCCATATATTCCATTTATGAGGGCGCTTCTCATAAGTAGCCGACATGACGTATAGATGGTGCCAGTAGTCTGAAAAAAAAAAATTAATTTGGTGAGAAATGGTAAACTTATAAATCGTATGTTTTAAGCTTTCAAGCGTCACGTTGTTTAGTATTTTTATTTAAGCCATCCTTTGCTTACTCCTCCTTACTACTGCTCCTTTGTTTACTACTGTATAATATTGCATAGCAGAGAGAGGTCGACCAATTGAAGTATCCTTGCCAGACACGGTTAAGAAAATACACAAAATGGTATTGAATGATCGATGGCTGAAGGTGCGTGAAGTAGATGAAATGATAGGCATTTCAAAAAGTGCTATACATTGTATATTGAGCGATGATTTGAAAATGAGAAAGTTGTGCGCAAGATGGATGCCGCGTTTTCTTTCAATAGATAAAAAACAGTGTAGTGAAGAAGTCTTAGTAGAATATTTGGCAAATTTTTGTGTCGATTTATAATCATGGACGAAACATGGATTTACCACTTCACAAAGGAACGGTCAAAGCAGTGGATTGGAATTTGAGAATTGTGTCCAAAGAAGGTGAAGACGGTTCGAACTGAAGGCAAGGTCATGGTGTCTGTTTTTTGGGATGTGCATGGGATTATTTTTATTGACAATCTTCAGGAGGAAAAAATCATCAACGGCGAATATAATGTTAATTTATTGCAGCATTTAGATGATGAAATTATGGAACAAATACCATATTTGTCGAAAAAGTCAGTGTTGTTTCACCAAGACAATGCTCCGATTCACATATCTATTATTGTGATAGCCAAAATTAATGAACTATAATTTGAATTGGAATTGAATAGGTGGAGTCTGCTGTTGATAGTTATTTTATGGAGTTTGACAGTTCTTACTATAAACAGGGTGTAAAAGCTATTGAATGTCGCTTGAAGTGTATCGATCTAACAGAATATTTTGTTGAAAAATAATGAAAATTTTTCCCCAGCTTTTTGGGGTTCAACTAGGTTTAGGTCCGTCCTCGTATATCTCAATGTTATAAAGCTGTATTACATCAATGTTAATAACGAATTCTGTGGGTTTTGTGTTTTATGGCGTTTTGACGTATCCAAATGTCTTCCCGTCCAACCTTTCGTCAGTCTACTTGCTGTTTGATTTTATTAAAACCACTTTTTGTCTTACCTACATGAATATCACAATTCTTGCGTACAAGTTATTGTACAAAGCACAATTTTGGTTACGGTTTAGTACGATTTCTATATCAACACGTTTTCAATCCTTTGCTACCAGGATTTATGTGTGTGTTTTATCCCTGCCCTAACAGCAGGTATAGCTTAATAGTACTCACTTATATATCTGTATATGTGAGTTGCCAACGACAACAACAACAACATATATTACAACTGTTATTTGCTACCAACATTAACACGTACATATGTATATTATATATTTATAAAAAGAATAATACAAAACCCAATAGAACTTTGTCATGTGACAACTCTTTTCCCGGTATCAAACTTGCATTTATGTAATAGCTTAAGGGCAATGTGGTGAGATATTACTCGTCTATCTGGAGATGTTTTATATAATTCTATATTTTTGCTTTCCTCTTTATATGTCCATGTTCTTCGATTCCTTCGAATTGCATTGATATTATGTGACAGTTAGTTTTTGTGTGCATTTGAGGACAGGGATTTATTAGTAATTACGCAAACAAACAGGGAAGGAGATGAGCATTAGATTTTCGATCAACTGCGGAATCAGGTGGGATTTAAGTAATTGCTACAGAATAATACATTTTTTTCCTACCCATGGGAAGAGCATTCGTGCATTCGTTAGTGCAGCATATTGTGAAGGCGCGATTTATTAGAAACATGTTGCATACTTTTTGGGTTATAAGATTGAGTCTTTGGTTTAAATGCAATTAGTGGCTATTATTATATTAAACGGACCAATTCGGATGTTAGGGAAGCAGAGTTTTCATTAACAAATCATTCGCGAGAAATTACGAAATAGGATATTTGTTTTTTCTTTATAGTTTATAAAATTTAAACGTAGTATTTTTAATACTCCACAATATATTTGAGCAGCAGGACGATATGGCCGTATTGAAAGAAAGGAAAGAGTAGGTTTGTGTTAAAAATAAAATTAATTTGTTTTTTAATAGCTGTACAATTAGCGAAAAGTTTGCACATATTTCTATCAAGAGATGGTAGAGAAAAAAGATTTTGATCAATTTTTACCTTTATTTGAAATTAATATAGTTAAAATTATCTAATGTGGCGATAAGTTTTGTTCATTTGGAAATCATTTTCATAATGCTATACGGAATCCTCTCGCCTCACTTAAGTAGCGACTAGAATACATATTCTTATCTATTATACGCCGCTCGTACAAATTTATCCTAAACATTTCTTTCTCCTGCGATTTTACTCTAATTTATTACACGAACTTTTAACAGTTTCCCAAAAGTGTATGGTTCCTCAAATGGAGTTTTGACCGCATTCTTCTGCACTACCCATTGAGTACGTTGTCGGAGGTTTTCCATGCTGATTCATTTGAGTCAATCAGCATAACGTGACCTAGGTAAAGCAACCGCTGTACTTTGATGCACTTGATCATGCTATTGTCGTTCTGTAGCTCATACAGCCAATAGTTCATGCTACGAGGGCGGTTCCAAAACTAGCCGACCTAACAAAGAAGGCACAAAAAAGTTGGGAAAATTTTTCTTTATTTTTCAACATAATCTTCTTTCAGCTCCATATATTTTTTCAGCTACTATACCCTGTTCATAGTAAGAATTGTCAAACTTCTTAAAATAGCCATCTTCCACAAACGCCACCTGTTCATTGTTGGCAAATCTTTTAGCATGAGTAATTTTTTTCAAGTTTGGAAATAGAAAATAGAAAAATAATTAATAAAAATAATCCTATGCGCATCCACCTTTGCCTTCTTTGCACACGATTTTCCCATTCCAATCCACCGCTTTGACTGCTCTTTTGTCTCAGATGTGAAATAGTAGATCAATGTCTCATCCATGATTATAAATCGAAGCAAAAGTTCGGTTTTATCGAGGTGAAACGTCGCCAAATGCTTTACTAAAACACCGTTTAATTCATGACGCCGTTTTTGCTCTATTGAAAGCAAGCGCGGCACTCATCTTGCGCACAATCAATCAATTGTTGTAGTTTAACGTGGGTCTCGGCCTTACTTACGGTGCGCCATCACATATGGGACTGTTTTTTATTAGCATTTGCGACAGTCGACTACCCTTTGAGGAACTCAGACTAATCCCGGAAGGATTAGTCGAAGCACCTTGAGATAAAAAGCATATCCCCTTGGAAAATTCCCTTAGGGTTTGCTTCCTCTCTCAGCCAAAGTGCCTTTGAAGTCACTGGTATGAAGTGAATTTCCTCTCGGTTAGGGGCGAAGCCTCTTTGGACATCTTAAACTAATCGACAAACAACAGTGTTTTCCAAATTCCCGCATTACCTTCAGGAAAACCTAATGTAATGCAAGATTACATTAGGTTATACTAATGATTAGAGATTAACCACAGCCAGCACGATGCTCCCACAAGGCGTCCTACGCTACGATCAGGCAAGACCAAACTGTTTTTGGGGCCCCTGATATCCGGTGTTGCCAGAAAAGAAAACCTTCTGGTCAGAGTTTTGCTGACAAAAACTGCTCCAATTTCGCTACATCATACCTAGCATGGAACTGGTGGTTCATCGTACTATACGCTTGCACGAAACGCAGAAATGCGCCTGCAACAGGTCACAGCTACATGCCCTTGTACTATGCAAGTGCATACAGAAAAGGGGGATGCTTCTCCAAGACACATTCACATGAATTGTAAATCGTACAATACATCTCCGTGCATCTCCGCAATAGAACCCCTAACCCTTAACAGCAAACAAAACGAAACCTACCTACCCCAACGCTCCGTCCTACCTCGACGCCCTGTAAACAATTTGCTTGTAAAGTGACTAATCTTGTGCACAGTTTTGTCATCTTCAAATCTTCGTTTAATATACGATGTATGGCACTTTTTGAAATGTCTATCATCAGCTTACGCCGACGTCTTCAGACAACGGCCATCCACGATCATTTTGTGGACGGACACCTCAATTGGTCAACAATTATGGTGTTTGTACGGCCACGTTTATACTCTGCTATCCAATATTTCACAGTCGTAACCGAAGGGGCAGACTCCGCCAAAGTAAAATCTAGCTCGACTTCAATATTGGTTGGGTTGAGACCTTTCAAATGGAAATATTGGATTCCATAATTGTGACCAATTTTTTCCAAGTTTATAAATTCACTGAGATCGTTTATTTTTGATGGCGCAAGTAAAGATATTAAACAATGGGGAGCATTGAAACCGAAAATATATGCTTTATGAGGTTGCCACTTTTCACCAAAATATTTTTTTTTTCAAACTACTGTCTCCATCTATACGTCAAGCCGGCTAGTTTTGGAATCGTCTCCGTACACCTGTATTCTTCAAGGTTGAAGATAATAAGTCCATATATTTCTACGAATATTTTCAATCGAAGAATTCCCGTGTTGATTCATCTGCTTGTGTCATAATCCATAATTTTTCGCCATACAGCAGAATAGTTAAAACCAATGTCTGGCACGGTTGGTTTTTTGTTCGTCGAGAGAGACTGTTTTTTTCACTGAATCGTTTGATTACATTATGATAACTTTTGTTCACAGACAATACGCTTCCTCTAATCGTCATACAGACATCATAAATTTTATTCCCATAACCCGCCATACAAATATCATAAATTTTATTCCCATATCTAATTTGCAGGATGGAGCGGAATTTGTTTTTGTCTATATTTGTATACCGAATCTGAAAAAAAAAACTTTTTAGTGCATTTTAGAATAATAAAGTGATTGCGTGACGATATATATCTAATTGAAGTCGAATAATATTTATATTTCCGTTCGTTAGATTTCCATTTTTCTGTTAATGTATTCCGGGGTAAGATAAATTCGACAATTCAAACACAAAAGCGAATGCTGGAGTTGAGAATTTCACAACAATATTGACACTGACCGAATGGTCGATGTATACAAATTACAATCTTGGGGATGCTCGATTAATCTACACTACCTCTCCTCCCCTTTGCCAAAGCATTCCTTTGGCATTGACAATTGTGCGACACAAAAATGTTGAGTCGCCAATTAGAAGCTTTTATCTGCCAAGGACTCGCCTCTTTAATTTGCAAACAATTCCTTAAGCCTTCTTTAACAACATTTTGCCGTAACAATAAAAGGCCCCCAAAAC
>JAHXMU010000370.1:587907-605141 GCA_019455685.1 Philornis downsi | reverse complement strand
TATCCTTTGTTCTCTTTCGCTGTACGTAAATGTGAGCATATGTGCGTTTGTGTATAAGTCTGCGTTTGTTTATAACAAATTGCAAAAAATAAAGCATATAAAACGGCGGAAAAAATGGAGGAAAAAAAAAACACACACATAAACACACACAAAAGAATAACGCACAAGGAATACACCAGCAAGCGGCAACGCAGAAATGGAGACACAATATGCGAGAGGCACAAGCGCGCAAGAGGTACAAGGTTATAAGTGCCGGAGGCACTCAAGCATTAACTTGAAGAGCACTTTGCAACAACAAGCAAAAAGAGCCAACACAAACACTCACACATATGTACAAGCGCTTGCATATTTGCCAGCCACGTTATAGGGGGGTTGTGCTGGTCGACAGCCTGTATCCCCACGTCATTGCATTCACTTTTGCTTTGCATATAGAGAAACGCTCATATATTTGCTCATAATAAAATAATCATGTTTAACGTTGCTGAAAAAATATTGCAAGTTTTAAGTGTGCCGCACAGGTGTATTGGTATAGGTGCATGATGGGTATTGTAACTGAGAGAGGGAGAGAAAAGGTATGTGTTTGTACGTGCGTGTATGTAGAAGAACATTTGAGTTTGTTTAATATTAAAACAGTTGCTTCCGCTCAATATAGAAACATTTTGCTTTACTCCAACTTTTACACAGTGCGAATTGACAGAGTAATGATGACGAGAATGAGATTTCAACGCTGCAGACGATGATGCACAGTGGCGTGAAAGAGGTGCCTTAAAGGTAGCCAAATAAAGTACAATGTTTTGTAGCAAAGGAATTTGTAACAATTATTTTTCCAATGAGAGTTTTAAAGAAGTTTTGGATTTGTAGACAAGCGTCCTAATTTCACCATAATCGGAAAGTAAGAAATTCGAAAGTATGCAAAAATCATGCAGTATCTAAATACAATAAATAGAATAGAAATTCGGACAACCTATTACTGACTCTTTGGAAATATAAGTTATGGCAAAAACAAGTTCATTAATTCTCCAATAGATGGCTCTATTAAGCCGTGCCACGAGTTGTGCAAGTACGATCGGTTTACGCTAGATGGCGTTAGAAAGATACGATTTTGTATTCAACTATCAGATATTTTGTATTGTTTGAGAGCGCGTCAAAGATAGACATAAGCAAATGATTATTCGGAAATGTAAGTTATGGCAAAAAGAAATTCATTATTTTTCCAATAGATGGCTCTAGTGATCTTTACCATGAGTTGCATAAATATGATCGGTTTACGCTGGATGGCGTTAAAAAGCTACAATTTTGTATTCAACTATCGATAGTTTAGTATTGTTTGAGTGTCAAAGATGGACAAGCAAATAATAATTAGGAAATATAAGTTAATATAAAAAGAAATTCATTATTTTTCTAATAGATGGCTCTAGTAATTTTTACCATGAGTTGCATAAATATGATAGGCTTACGCTGGATGACGTTAAAAAGTTACTATTTTGTATTCAACTACCGACAGTTTTGTATTGTTTGAGCATCAAAGATGGCCAAGCAAATAATAATATAATAAACAGAAATTCATTATTTTTCCAATAGATATCTCTCTAGTAATCTATATCCCGAGTTGCATAAGTACGATCGATTTACGCTAGATGGCGTTAGAAAGATACGATTTTTTATTCAACTATCTGATAGTTTTGTATTGTTTGAGTGTCAAAGATGGACAAGGATTTAAATGACCGCCCCTGGATTGATTGCAGCAGTGGGGTCTCTTAAGATAGTTTTTGACCCCTTTGTTGCCTATTTCGGAAGGTGTGTTGGCAACAGCTTGACGAATGTTGGATTTAAAATGCTCCAATGTTTGGGGATTATCAGCGTAAACACAGTCTTTGATGTAGCCCCACAAAAAACATTCAAATTTAACGGCAACGATTCCCCCAGCGTCAGTTTCGAAAAAATACCATTATGAGCACCAAATAGCCACTGTTTTCAAGATGCAATGAATTTACACCATCGCCTCTGGATTTTCCGAGCCCTCTTCTGGAACAATTTTGCTTGTTAAGAAATAAGCTTAATGAAGAAAATTTTGTTAAAAAAATCAGCATTGAGAGCCTGCTACTGTGGCGTTGTGAATAGTCGAGCGACCTTAATTGTTGCGTGAGTTGGATTCTGTATGGATGGAGAGGCATATCTAAATGCAAAATATGCCAAAATGAACCGTGAGAAAGACCTAATTGATAAGAACGCCGCGGCATCGATAAATTCAAATTATCTGCTACACTTTCACTAACAGATGCAATATTTTCAGCAGTGCATCCTTTGCGATGATGCAAAGAACTGGCCGCATCTGTAACGTTTCCAGTCTCTTCAAATTTCTTTAGAATCGTGTCAATTCCTGGCACAGTAGGTCAATTATTACGGCCATAATCACCCCATAGGTCATTCGAAACGTGCAGACGTTAGAATCAACAGTTTTGTAGTAAGTTTTGATTCTTTTAACTATTACGCTTTCTTCGTAAACGATTCATATTCGTCAATGGTAAGTCTTTCACTAAATAAATAACACTTCAGATGACAGGTACCTAACAGCTGACAGCCTTGCCATACCGACTGTTTTGAACTAAACACCAGCAGAAGTTACCAGAAAAAATTATTGTGAATACCACTGTGCTTCGGCATTGTAAAGGTCTTACAGTTCTTTTGACATTGCTAAAGACTCTAACGTTGTTGGAAATGATGGCTTCGATGTTGAGAAGACAAGGACGAACCGTGTGAGGCATGAGGCGGATGTTGCTGAGGATATTTCAGCCTATTGTTTTCTTATTATTAGCTATGCTGTGTTAAGCGTACACAGCTAAAGGGGTACAAACACTTTGCCATATGTGAGTGCCTGTATAATTGTTAATGCAACAGATTTGTACTCTCGAAGCAAAAAAGGTGATGTTGTTGCTGCTACATACCAACGATCACGATGACGATGATGATGATGATGCCAATGAAAGAGCATAATGAGGACTATGACGTTCACATGTAAGCATGGCTAAATAAGTGCTTGGATGAGTAGTACCTACGAATGAAAGTAAATCGTTTGTTGAAAGAACCTTGATACTCATTTTCCCCTACCTTTTGCACATTTATTATATTATTCCTTAACATCTTTCCCCTCCCCTTTCTGGGTTTGTACATTTTTTATGAGTTCAAGATTGTTTGTTGCTAATTAGATGGCTGTTAGAGTTAGACTAATATTTAGTTTTCGTCAAAAGTTTACAAATGTGCAAAATTGCGTATACACACTCTTCCATTCGCTTGCCGACTTGATGAAATGCAATGGAATTTGTCGATTGCAATGTTTTTCTCTTCGATGGCAAGAAATGGTGCAATAATTGGCATATCATGAAATATGTAAAAACAGAAAAAAAATTCGCATATGGCAATTAGTTGAAGCAACAAATGCTAATGGCAATTTTCTGTTATTGTTTTAAGAAAACAAACAGTAGTTTTTATAACAAATGTATGGAGTTAGATAGTTGAATCCTTATAAGCGTGCTTCAAATTTGGTATTGCCTGCGAAACTTTGTGATTGCATTTATATTTGTTTGACAAATAGTCAAGAGCCAAGAGTTCAAAGTTTTGCAATTATGCGCCGTTGATTAAATGTTTAAAATGGCCCAATCGCGGATGTGGATTGGCGGGAATCTGAAGTGAAAAGTGATTAATTTTGGTTAATATTTGAATCGGAAATGTTGTTAATAATCGATAAGCAACGATGGGGAGAAAAAGAAACGAAATAACATAGAAAAGCTCCTGCACTGAAGTAGATGCATATTAGTTCTCCAAAAAATCTCAGCAGAATTGAACGAAAAGATTGTATACACTTTTTTCACTATCTATATCAGTTGTCAAGATATCAGAAGTTACGAAGGCGGACCAAACTGGAGGACCTTACAAAGAAGACACAAAAAGTTTGAGAACAATTTTCTTTATTTTTCAACATAATCTCTATTTCTAAATTTGATACACTTTTTCTAGCGAAGCTTAATAGCTTCCATATCCTGTTTGTAGTAAGAACTCTTTAACTCCTTAAAGTGACCATTAATCGCAGATTTCATCTCTTCATTGCTGGAAAATCTTTTACCACCGAGCCATTTTTTCAAGTTTAGAAGTAGAAAATAATCCGAAGTGACGAATAAGGTGAGTGATGAAGCAATTCGAACTTTAATTCATTAATTTTGGCCATCGCAAGGGTGAATGTGCGAACTGAAGCATTGTCTTGATGAAATAGCACTTTTGACAAATGCGGTCTTTTTTCTATAATTTCATCAGCTAAACGCTGCAATAAATTAGCTAATATTCGCCGTTGATGTTTTTTTTTCCTTTCTGAAGATAATCAATAAAAATAATCCCAGGCGCACCCCAAATTACAGACGCCTTGATCTTGCCTGTAGATAAAACCGTTTTCGCCTCCTTTGGCCACGATTCTCCCATTCTAGTCCACTGCTTTCACTGCTCCTTTGTTGTAAGTGCAAAGTGGTGGATCCACATCTCATCCGTGATTATAAATCGATGCAAAATATCGACTTTATTGCTATGAAACATCGCCAAACACTCTAATGAATCATCGTCTACTTCACGACTCTGTTTTTACTCTCCTGAAAGCAAGCGCGGCACCCATCTTGCACACAGCTTTCTCATCTTCAAATCTTAGGTCAATATGCAATATTGGCGACAGTCATCTAATACCATTTTGTAGAATTTCTTAACCGTGTCAGCATGCACCTCAATTGGTCGACCACAACGTTTTCATTTTGGTAGCTCGTACTGCCTCGTTTAGATTCTGTTACCCAATATTCTATAGTAGTGAATGAAGGAGCAAACTCCCCCAAAGTAGCATCTAGCTCGACTTTAATTGGTTGTTTGGTTAAACTAAGACCTTTCAAACCAAACTATTGAATTACATAATGGTGACAAATTTTTCCCATGTTTACAAATTAACTGAGACCATTCATATGTTTTGTAAGGTTGCCACTTTTCACCAAAATTATTTTACTGACACCATTTATACGTCAGTTCGTTAGTTTTGGGGCCGCTCTCGTAAGAAATTATTCAAGTTATGGTAAAAATAAGTTTATTATTTTTCCTATATATAGCTTTGGTAATCTATATCTTGCGCTATATAAGGCCGGCTCGTTTACGCTAGCTGTCATTAAAAAGATTGGATTTGCTGCTCAAAAAAATTGTTCAGGCAGTTTTGTCATTTATTGACTCAGTACTGTTTGGATGAGCGTCTAAAATAGGAAACACATCACATATTAGAGTTATTCAGCGACAGAGGCGAAAGTGTTATCAAACAAAATGTTCAACATCCGACATAAATCGGATCATTAAAGCTTTACTATAATGAAAATAATTTTTTATGTTATTTTTCTGTTTACTTATGTTTACTTATGTCCTTACGCTTGCCAGGATTTACGGTCTGGTAAGTGTTGCGGTGTATTGGTGGGATTGGCAGAGAGATCATCTACTACGATGAGCTGCTCGGCCTACTGCTAAACTCTTAAATTGGGCATGCACTGTCAATATGCTATTGAAATTTTCGACTGAATAGAAGAGATTCGATAGAATCTTAACTTCGATAGAATCAACTTTTTGCCAATTGAAAAGGTTCGATAGAAGTTTAGGGAGCTTGGTTGCGAGAGGTTCTTTTGCCATTATCTGATTACAACCTGTTATTATCTATTGCAAATAATTTTGCTGATGAAAATATCGCCTCAAGAGAAACTTATCAAAATCTACTGTCCCAGTTTTTTTAGCTAATAAAAGTTCTACTAGCAATTTGCTAGCTAAGTGTAAAGCAACAGCACTGTTGCTTTTGAAATCCATTTCGATACCTTTTTTTACTGAAAGGCAAAATGTAAGACGATGTAAAGAACATAATCAAATTGAGTTTGTCAAAAAATGAGCGCACTGTTATTAGCCGCTAGCCCGCTACTTCGAGTGCTTGTATTAATATACATGGTAATGCTGTACAGATATTGAAGAAGCCCACCTCAGTTCATAAATTTCTTATTGTAGGCTTGGTTATGGAAAAATAATAAAAATCTGAATTATTAATAAGAAAAACGATGAAGTTGAGACATAAGGTTTTCGAAGAACATAATCGAATGAAGCTTGACAAAAAATCAGCACACTGTTATTAGCCGGTAATGCTGGTAATGCTGGACATGTATTGAATAAGGCCACCTCAGCTCACAAATTCCTTATTGTAGGCCTGGTTATTGAAAAATGCTAAAAAATCTGAATTTTTAATAAAAAAAGCCATAAAATTGAGATACAGGGTTTTTAAAGAACATTATCGAATAAAGCTTTCCAAAAAATGAGCGCACTATCATTAGTCGCTAGGCCGCTACTTTGGGCGCTTAGGTTAGTATATATGGTAATGCTATACACATGTTGAAAAGGGACATCTCTGCTCATGAATTTCTTATTGTGGGCAACATGATTTTCTTCTGGAAATATAAGATAGATCGATATTTTGTGTATGAGCAAATTTTTGGCACAATGGAGGTAAATCTGATAAAACACAACTCTTGAAAATATATCCTTTTTCAGAATTTCTCCAATATTTTTACCATTTTTCTTTTTGTGGTGAATAGAGACAATTTGCTGCGGTATTTGATAGATACGGAAATAAACCATAATACAATTTATAGACATTTAATTGGAATTAATTTCATCGTAGTGATATGCAGTATTTACTATCAGAATATTGGATTTGCACCTCATCTATTGCTGGCTATTTAAGAAATGCAGATGAGAACATCTTTTGATTTGTTTTTGAAGGGTTGCATAAGCTCTGTAGGTGAACAAAACATGCTCTAATGTATATGAATAATACATCTTAAATATAAATTTTAAATAATTTTTGATATATAATTCCCTTCCTTTCCCTTCTCTTCAGGCTCTTAAAAAAAATACTGTATATATAAATCGGCTCATACACATTACAAACTCGTTTAGAGCTACTTAAACTTATAGTTCTTCGAAAAAAAAAAAAACATCTCTAGTTAAACATAACACACTCCGCACACATACATTGAGACTTTCATCCTTACTACTCCTTCCACACCAACAAGTACAATCGCCAGGACCATATTCCGGTCCGCTAGAGCATCATTTTGTGGTTACATTTACTGTGACCACATGTTGGTTAAATCATGTTAAATCCGGACATTAGGAAAATGAACTAAGTACAGAAAGAGTAAGTAAAGAAAAACCAGCCAAGGATCCAGCATTAAAAGGCAACAACATGGAAAGAAAGGAAAAAAATCTGATAATATGAAAATATAACAGAAAATTAAACATCTATAGAGGAGGAGCAAAAACAAACACCATAAGCGGCAAACAAGCAAACACCAACAGTATATAAACATGAGAAGCTGTACGAGAAGTGAAAAATGAAGAAAAGATGCTGTAGAAAAAGGCTAACAAATAAAAACAAAAAAAAAAAAAAAAAAAAACGGCAACAGAGCAGTGTAAGATAACCTTAAATGCCACAATATTAACCACTATGTTGCATGTGGACAGTAGTCGATACAACATTCACATAGACGGCTGGCATGGGTGATGATGCGGTAGTAAAGACGCTTACAGTGGTGTGGAGTGTTGCTGTGGATTTTGAAAAACTCCTAGATTTATTATATAAAGTGAATAAAGGTTACTACAGTACTACGCAAATGTTTAGAAATATAAGCCAATCTGCGAAAATATCTGGAAAAATGACTTGCAACACAACAGAAATTATAAATAATCAGGAATTTAAGACAATTTGTAAAAATGTTTCTTGCAACAGAATATAATTTATAAGGAAATCAACTCTTTGAACAAAAAATAATGGAAATAATTTTCATACCAAATCTCTTCAGTGATGTGTAGTCAGTCCACCAGAAGTTAAAATTTTGCCGCGATCAAATAAAACTAAGTCTTGTTGCGTTCCAGGAGAAGATGGTGTCTAAAATTCAATAAATTGGCCATAATTTTAAGATTATATATGTTTGAATTTACCATTTAATTTATATTAAAATTAACCTTCTTCCTTGTACTTTAAAATGTACTTTTGTAAAGATATCATTGTGACTGGACTCAAATTTTTGCCCATGTAATGGTAACTTAACTCCACTACGTGTGAATGAGTGTATTGAATTTAACCGAGTTCTAAATTGTAACATTTGAAATTAACTGTTATCGAAAGTTCTGTAATGAGAAAAAATCACTTATAAATCAGATCTTAACTGGTAAACACAACTCGTTGCCTGAATAAACCGCCTTTGAATTGGCACTAATTCTAATTCTCATGTTTTATTTGTTGCCACTTGTAATTTCTTCACCTTCAATTTGATCGCATATAATTTCACATGACTGCAAAATCATATGATCCAAATTACAAGTTTCAATTTTCAGTTCTCTGGTAGAAACTAAATGTGAAATTGGTCGTACTAACGATCATCGCTATTGGATAAAACACAATACAGTCTAACATTTTGATTCCACAACTACAACGAGAGAGGTATAAAATTGATTACAGGATTCAACGCTACTCTCCTTGTCGTCATCATCTCTGCCAATCTATCACCACCTCTGCACAAATGGTTAGAAATGAATATCGGCGTATTTCAGAAGTTTACATTTCAGGTTTACGTTCAGGACCACATTCTCTTTAGTATAAATTTTTGCTAACAGTTTATATCACTAAAGACATGTGCAGGCAAATTTATAAGAACATATTTAGTTCCGCGTTCAAAAAAAGACAATCTTAATGTGAATGTCAACTATCGTGATATTGGTATAAAATTTAGCATATAAATTTGTGTCGTTAATGAGATGTGAAAGATTAAAACCTATTATTCCAGACCCGTTAAGACCTTATCAGTGGGGTTTTAGACCTCATAATTCAGCAACTGATTAGATTACTGCACTAAGGTAAGGTTCCGGAAGATACTCAAGCAAAAGAAATCGATAAATGTCATCTCTCCGTTGACTTAAAGTATCCTTTCAAATCTTCAAAGAAAATAGGCAAAATAATTTTATACCAAACGAGGATTTATATAGGGTGATATATAGGGTGATCGTATAACTTATCGTGTGACCTCTTCAATATATTTTTGGAGACGATTAAGAGGAAAGCTATAATTTACACCACATCCATCTTTAATTAAAGTTATATGTTACTTGTGTGTTTCAGTAATTTAGACGCTGCTGCTGCAGCCTTCTCAAGAAATAAAAATGTTAATGGAGATTTAATAGTAAATGTGAATAAATCCAATTTCTTTGTTTCAACGAACAAAGAATTTACTAGTTTGAGGCGTAAACTTAAACTACGTAAGCATTAACAACTATAAGTTTGGAACAATAAATCAGTTATCTTGAGTCAGCTGTAGATACAACTAATGATGTCAGCCTGAATTTTATAATAAGAGCACAGAGAGTATCTGGGCCATGACTTGAATAAGCTAATTGACATTGCTGTTGTCAAGCACTTTAAATGCCTGTACAGCGATTATGTTGGCTGAGTGATGTTATGCGGATGGACCCAGGATCCAGCAAGAAAAGTGTTCGGCAACAAACTCGATGGGTGGGGTAGAAGAGTGCGACTAAATCTCCGTTGGGAAGACTAGGTTTTTGAATTATCATCAAAGTTTGTTGAGACGAATTGAAGAAGGCGCATGGAAGACCAAAGCGCTAAAGATGAGGGCGACTAAGTTGGAGTAATTTCTACTCGAAGTCTTCCACAAAATATGAATTTTCAGTTTTTTTTTGGCAAAAATCATATAATTCAAATAAACCACAAATAATGAAAATTTCTATTATTAAAATTTTAAATATTCGATTTATTTCCGGGCAAAACCAAGGTATTGACGCAATAGATTTGCTTGAAAAACTCCTCAAAAAATTACGTTAGTTGGATATCAATATTAGACCATCGTATACTGCTAAAAATTAACGGATAAGAATAATTGGTAATGTGCCCACTTCATATATGAGCAAGTTTTTTTTTTTTTTTTTTTTTTTTATAGCAACATTTTGAACTTAACCACTCTTTGACTGTGAAATATTTTTTGAACTTAGTTTTTATTTGACTATATTTTCTGCTAAATTTCAACCTTCTAGTTCAAGTGCTCTACGACATAATTTGTTTACTGTTCTTGAGTTTATCAGTTCACCTTGATAAAATAAATTTACCAAAATAAAGTTAATAATAATAAAAATAAAAATAAATATAAATAGGTATAATATAATCATAAAAATAAATAATAATAATAAAAATAAGAATAAAATTAATAAAAAAAAGGAGTGTCTCCAATATGGTATTGCAAATGAAATTTTTTCGAGGCAATGAAAATATTGCAGAAAACTTACTGTGAATCGGATTGATCTGAAATTAGGGCATATGAGCGGTACAGTGAATTCAAAAGAGGTCGAGATGTGCTGGAAAATTTGTCTCGGTTGGCCATTAAAAAGCAGTGTCTCCAATATGGTATTGCAAATTAAATTTTTTCGAGCCAATGAAAATATTGCAGAAAAGATATATCAGATATATCAGAAATTAGGGCATATGAGCGGTACAGTGAATTCAAAAGAGGTCCAGATGTGCTGGAAAATTTGTCTCGGTTGACCATTAGTGTCTTCTTCTGAAGTTAACAAAGTCAGAGTGATGGAAATGGTGACTGAAAATCGTTTACCAGAAATATTCATTTAACTTTCTATGTTTTATGATTAAATTCGTAACACTTATACGCGATTGTTTGAGTATAAATCAACTATTAGTTGTAAAAAATCTCATATTTTTCTTCAAAAAATCAATCGTGTAAACGTCTCATAACCCATACTAGATCGATTCAATTCTGACATCATGTTCACGATAAGCATTATAATGGGAAATGGGACTTGGGTTTACTAATTTAACATGGAAGCCTGTTTACAAGATACGAAATGATGACTTTTAAATAAGATGAAACCAAAAAATACATCATGTCAAAAGTTAATTAAAATTCGGGCTAGTATTGGCTTTCTTCGGATTTGTAAGTTAAGAATTGTTGTCAGGATATTAGTCGATAAATAGTAATATATTATAAATAGTGTATATTATCTGGGCTTTAAATCGAATTTGAGGGATAAAATTCGTCAAAAAGTTTCGGATTTATGGAAGGAAGACTCATGAATTTTGCATCATGATGACGTATCATTTCATAAGACCATCATAGTGGACTAATTTCTGGACAAAAATTTGACTAATATTATTGGAATGCGGAATGAATATCAATGATGAATATCATCTGGGCATATTCAAATCGAATTGGAGAGACAAAGTTTGTGTCATTCCGCAAAGCTATCATTGTGGAGAAATTTCTGGACAAAAACTTGAGAAATGCCGTCGGAATACGGAATACAGAAGAACAGCCGCCAAATGATCAATATTATCTAGGCGTTAGACGGAATTGGAGAATTAAAGTTCGTCGCCCCAGAGTTGTGGGCAGGAAACTCATGAATTTATCACCATGATAACTTATCATCACACAAAGCTATCATTGCGAAGGAATTTCTGACCAAAAACTTGACAAATATAATTAGAAAATGTTGGTTATTCAGCTGATATGCTTCATTATCACTTTTTTCTCTTTCTAAAATTTATGATACCATATTGAAACAGCCATTTTCAGTCGGTAAAAAATAGGAGAATTCGACTTGATTAAGATTTTTCCGGAAAATGCTTTTGAATTTTTTTTAATGACTGGGTTATGTCGGAAGAGCTCTGGAAGCGATAAGGCATATTTGAATGAATAATCAATATTTTGAGTTTTATTGACAAACTCTCAGCAATTTTCTCGACACAAACTATAGTATATTTTTTAGATACAAGTACAAGATGACGCATCAATTGTGCTACAATAAGAGACTCAGGCGTAGAGTTTAAATACCATAAGCAATATAGAGGGTGATTGGTAAATATGATTATGGTTGAAATATGTTCGTAGTTTTTTTGTATTTGTAGCACGATTCGTGGCCACCCTGTATATTACATGTTCTCAGATGATTATTTCCAGAGTATATTGTGATGGGAGGAGTGAAAGCGTTAGATATCAAACCAAGCTTTAACTATCATGTGAATAATGTAGCCCGCCGCACTGTGAGATTCTAAGTGCAAAAAGTCTATTTTTCGACTGTAAAATATTAAAAATGTAATGATGCAATTTTGTACGGAATTGTTTAGTTAAGAGAAATTCATCATTGCTTTTTTGAAAAAAATAATTTTTTATCGCAAAATAATTAGTTAAAAATGCTTGGGAGAAGTAAAGCGCAAAACGACTAAGATTTTAATGCAACTTGAGGGCTTGTATATGCATATTTGTTGTTCGTTTAACTATTCTATGCCATGATGTTCTAAAAATATGGTATTTTGTGATTCTTTAAGAAAAAAAGACAACTGGATAGCATAAATAGTTTCGAAACTATTTAAATTTAAAAAAAAAGTCCTAGAAATTTCAGTGTTCTAAGTTTTTCTTGGATGAAAAAAAGGTTAGCTCCGGCGACCTCCATGCTCTGACTGCAATAAAATGTGCACAAAATATTAATGCATGGAAAAGAAATTATCGATGCAGCTATTCTTCCTATTGGTATGCTATCCGAAGAGACAGAAGAAGCGCGCAACAAGGATTATAGAAAATATAGACTGATGTTTTTAAGAAAATGCAATAGAATGGCAACTAACTCTGATGTTTTCAACCGTCTCTTGGCGTCAACCTCGTAAACAACATTTGGAATTAGATGATGTTGTAAAAGAAATGATAGATGAATAAGTAAATAAGTTTCCTTACACATGTAACTAATTATTTTATTTTAGGCAGTCCTACTAAATATTTTTACAGAAAATAAGTCAGGCGGGTAGTGGGTGAAATGGTTATTTTTTCTGAGTAATATAGGCGATGGGCGTGGCCGATTTGGATGAAACTTTCCAAAATTTTTGTTTCCGTAGTACAGATGATCCACGCCAAGTTACAAAAATTTCTACCTAACAGAATAAAATTTATACGAAAATTTAATTTTGAGTTGTATGGGCGTTGGGCGGTGGGCGTGGCCGATTTAGATGGAACTTTCCAAAAATTTTGTTTTCGTAGTACAGATGATCCATGCCAAGTTACAAGAATTTCTACCTAACAGAAAAAAATGTATACGAAAATTTCATTTTTAGTTGTATGGGCGTGGTCGATTTGGATGAAACTTTATATTTTTGCTACTCTACGCCATAAAATGCTCTATTGCTGAAAGACTCTACGACAACTCCTTATATTTATTGCACAAAAATGTATGAAGCAATCCCACTGTGCGCCGTTTAAATTACTCACTTCGAAGTTTTTATAACACTGATTTAGTGTTGCCTAAATCGATTAAGGAGAAATTAGTTTATGCTTATATCATACCTAGTATTCTATGTTGCTTAGAGCTATATAGTGGCAGTATTAATCTAAATATCAGGAAAATTCAGATGGCGTTTAATAGAGTTATGAGATATTTGTATTCCCTGAAGCGTCGTGCTCATATAGCACCGTATGTTAAGCATTTCTTGGGCTGAAGTTTTAAAAATTATATCGATTTTAGGTCTTTGTTGTTAGTTTATAAAGTTGTTCGACTGTGTAGTCCTCAAATTGTTTTTAATTCGTTTAATTTTTCACATTCCACTCGTAATAAGCAGTTTCTTATTCCTAAAATAACCTCTTTCACAGGTCGTGCTTTTGTAGTAAGATTAACAATCTACTACCAAGCCATTTAAAAAGTTTTAAATCATGTCCTGATTCTTACAAAAGGCACATTCTGCAACACTTTCAGACTTTTCTGTAAAATTTTGTTTTCAATTCAATTGTGATTATTGTAATTAAGTATAAAGAACAATATTGTTGAATCCATTTAAACAACCTTTGTTTTCTAAAAGAATCATATATATTTCCCATATCTTTTCATGTGCTTAATTAATAGACTTCTACCTACATATAGCTGCAACATGCAACAAACCACTGTGCGAAATTGTTGTCTAGTATTTACTGCTAAACTCTTACACATACTAACATTTATACTTTAAGTGGTCAGAGTGGCGGTGGCAGTGGCAGTGGCAGAGTGTTGGTGCGTTTGGGTTTGTGTTGTGTAGTTTTATTCTTTTTGCTTTGTTTGTCTGTTTTGCGATTGGTTATGTGTCCAGCATGTTAACATGCCACATGACACATGTCATAATAATACAAAATGAATTTTGTGCAGAATCGTATCCTATGGCTGTAAAAGCTGTGCCAGTACAACTATATGAAATCATATATAAACGGACATTTAACATACAGCAGCAAAGCTTTGCTCGTATGTGAATGTGAATGACCACATGATTATACGTGGCTGTGTATATGTATACAGATATATATGTGTATATGTTTGTCATATATCCAGTTTAGTTTTTGCCCGATTGCTATCAATGCTTTTGTTCAGTTTGGTGGTTGGCTATTGTTTGGCAGTTGGAGACCATTTCAAATGCTTGACTGTCATGTTGTCTTGTCGTTCACATTGGAAATCCTCAAGGAACAAATTAAATCAACAGCAATGAAGTGATGTCTGTGGTGCTTATGCTGCTGCTGTTCTTGCTGCTGCTGTTCATAGTTTCGATACTAATGCCGATCCTGTCACCCCGCTGCTGAGTTTATATTGTCATAGCCCCTTAAGGGGTTTTCCTTTCAATTTGTTTGCAACTTAGCTGTGGGGTTTGTGTTCTTTGATTCCTATTAAGTACTTTCTCAAACACACAGAAACAAACAATTTCCTTCTCTGCCATAAAAGTGGCAATGGAGAATGACCATCACCACAAATGCTAAGGATATGTTTCAATTTGTTTTGATCCTTTGATTTGTAATATGCATTTTATGTGGTTTTATGTTTTGCTTGTTGTTCTTCATGGTGGTTATTTGTTTATTAAACAATATGCATAACAAATTCCAATAGATTGAGCTGGGCAAAAACGCTGTCGTCGTTTTTTGGGAGTGATGATTGGGTTATAAGTAAAGGCAATTTTTTATTGGTTATCGTTAGAAAATTGGGCAATAAATAACAATTGCTAACAATTTGTTTTGAAATGATAAAGTTAGTTTTTTTTTTGCTTGCAAATTGGGAGAAGGGTTAGGGGATATGATGATATGATGATTTCTCAAAGCGTATGAATAATATTAATGTGTGATACGTGGTGGAATAAAGCTGCGTATGAGTGTTATTAATTGAGCTTCTCCAAATAATTGATGTTAGAATTAATCATAAAATCACAAGAAATTAAAATGCTGAAATGTCGGACAATGAAAGAGAAAATATTTTGGCCAAAAAGTGTGACGATATAATATTGAAGTATTCCGGACAGTCAAAATTCCGAACTTCACACTCCTCTTGAGTGGGTATAAAAATAGAATGCGAGTAAGTCTACTGAATGTGAAGCAAAATGAGCCAAATCGATGTGTGGCCAAGGCTGACTCTCTCATATAAAACTGACTCCTCTGTACGTAGACTTTAAGGAAAAGTCTACGACGTTAAATTTCACGATCTTTGTGGACCGTGATCCGAATTGTCAGCCCCTTTGCCTAGATAGCCCAAGTTTTTACTTCGCTATCCCAGGAGGGCGTCGGCAATCGCATTGTAATATGCCCAGAGTGTCGCACACCGTGGGTAAGGCCTTTACGGCGAGACTCACGTTAATCCCTCGAGGACTTCTGGACCGTGATCCGCTTTTATCTGTTGTTTATTATAATTTTCAATTCCTGGGTTATATGAATTTTGAATAGGCGTAGGCCTAGATGTAATCGACCGTAGTACGATGGGTAGTACATAGGCAGGTTTAACCCCGCCTATGAACACCTATCATTATTTTGACATAGTACATAGTACATAGTTCCTAAGTGCCGAAGCAAAATGCGCCAAATTGATATATGTGAAAGGTTGGCTTTCTCATGTCAAATTGATTCTCTAAGATTCTCCTGCACGGACAGCGGCAATGTTTATGACAGATCTTAAGTTTCTTTTATGTAGGCTTGAGTTTCAGTCGATAATTCTCTGAATTCTCCGGGTGAACTACACGTATAGTTATCACAAGGGAACACATATTCGAATAATAAAGTTTCATACTTTGCACTCGCTGCCCGGCAGGATATTTAAGAAAAGAGGACAAAATACGACCTAGATCTCTGATAGAGTTTGATTATAGAGTTTGATTATGAACAGTTGGATGGCACTTTTTTGGTTTTAAATCATACTGATGAGGTCCAATTGGGTGGGATAAAGTAAATAATAGTTATTTGGTGGCTCACCTTGAAGTCGATTAGCATTAGAAGGTACTAAAAACGCGACTGGCACCATTTCTCTAAAGAACCACAAGTTACTTCCAGGAATCAATGTTTTAGACATCCTCAAGTAAATGGTGTAACACTTTACTAAGGTCTCTACCACTCACGCGGGTACCAAAATCGCTGGTAGAGACTTTGTGCTCGAATGTGGAGTTGCATTGCAACCGGATGCTATAGACCCATAGAGTAGAAGATGTGGTAAGATGGGCTTCACCTCTGCCAATGGGGATTGTGTTCCATACTGGCATAAACAATTTGGTATTTCCTGGCTGGAAGAATAGGCTGACAATTGCGGTAGTAGGTGAGAAAAAGTGAAATGTTTTGGATTTGAAGACCAAATTCTTTGCCCTCTTTGGGATGTTGCATTGAAAATGAAAACCGATTTAATTGCATTTTCCTTTTTATATTATCATAGTATTACAAATATGCCAATATTTTTAAAAAATTAAACCTACTCACTGAAGATTTAATTCATACCCATGTTTGTTTAAAGCCTCTTGTTAAGGGATTAAAGGATTGTTGCTTATAAAAAGATATTAATAATAAATACATTTTAAATCTAATTACTAACAAACAAATTACAGGATAAAACAAATTAATTATTAGTTGAAAGATAGTAAATGACAACATAAAATATGCACAAAATAAACAACTCGTTATTGTAGGCATTCTGTACATATATTTTTCAGCATATTTTTAAATTTATAGACATTTAAAGAAAGAGGGAGAGAACGCTGTATTTAGAATGCACATAAATTAATAATGATTTTTAGTCTACTGACATTCTTGTGGAGCGATTTAAATTCTCTTGCCGTAATTTGTGAGATTGTTTTTTTTTTT